>JAHBCN010001820.1:0-106298 GCA_019359885.1 Listronotus oregonensis | reverse complement strand
TCCCCTACAACCTTAGCATTCTGGACTCCATTAAAAAAAAAAGCTGTTCGTCTTTTAATGAGCCAACGCTCACAGAAATTTTTCCCCCTTCTTCCCCATCGTCGAGCGGGGGGGGGCCCCCTGTCCTCTTCTATAGGTATTTTCACGGTTTCTGCTCAGAGGAATTGGCCGGTATTATTCCTTCTCTGGAAAGCTCCCAACGAGCAACACGTAGTGCAACTTTTATGCATCCTTTTACAGTTAAGTTAGAGGGCCCCAAACCCCCCGCTTTTTTTTTTTCCCCCTTTATTCCTAGAGTGTCAAGCTAAAAACCTGCTGCCCGCAGAATTTTTTCCTTCTCCTCCCAATCTCCAAAAATTTAAGTCCCGTAAACAAACTCCCTCCCCCCCCCTAAAGAACCCACGGTACGTTAGTCTTAGGCATCAGCCTTCGTGGACTGTCCCAAGAAAAAAAAAAAATTCATTTTTAAAATAAAATTATTCATGATGGATCACTGCTAATTAAAAAATCTGAATTTTACTGATATGACAATACTATCACTGTAAGCTGGTGCCCAAAGCGGGAAAAGTAGGTACTGATTGGACTTCGCAATAATTTGTTAAAAAAATTTAAAAAATTAAAAAAAGTCGTACAAGTTAAATTTTTTTTTTTCATAGTAAACAAGATATGAGGTTGCTTCAAAAAAAAAAAAACTACAAAAAAGTCTTTGGGTTTCCCCCAAAAATCGTTTAAGGATATTTATGATTTTTAAAAAAACGTTTTTTTTTAAGTTTTCAGCCCTAATTTGACAAATCGATTGCAGTCCCGTATTTTATGAGAAGTTGAGATTTTGCTCATTTACTTTAAGGTCGAAATTGTTTATTTTTTTTTTTGGTTTTTTTTTAAAGTTGTCCATGGATAGCTTTTAGAATGATTTAATGTGGTTTTTTTTTTTTTCTCGAAAACGAAGCTAGGTATGAAAAAAACAGGAAAGTAAAAAGTTTTTTTTTTAGTTGTTTAAATTTTTAAAAAAAAATATAAAAACTATAAGAAAAAGTCATTGGTGTACGTTTTTTCTCAATAATATGGCTGTGGTGCCCACTGAGACGCCACTGGAGCTAATAATTTCAATCTATTTAAAGCTAAATAAGCACCTTATTACTTCAAATAACTGCACCAAATTTCGACCAAATCGGTTTTAGGATATTTATGATATTTTATAAATACCGTTTTTTTTTTTAAACCAACGCCCTGTATCTCAAAAACAAGCAACTCCGGACATATGTTCATAGGAACTTTTTTTTTTAAAAAAAATGTTAAAGTTGGGACATTTTTTTTATACATTGTAGTATTTTTTATAACCTGTTTTTTTTTTTAAAAAGTCATATTGATTTTGATGTTGTCATTAAGTTTTTAAAAAAAAACTTGTAAAAGCCATTTAGTCTTCTATTTTAAAAAAGTAAATTTACATTTAAAACTTGCCCCCCGGGGAAAGATCACCGTACTTCAACATGGTAGCAGAGCGTGGTTCCCTTTTAATCAAGAATTAGTGTTTTTAAAGGGGAAACCCTTTTTTTTAACGCTTATTAAAAACCCTTTTTTCAAAAAAATTTTTTTCAAAGTTTATACAGTAAGAAAAAGCAATGGATGCCAGTAAGATCAATATTGGATTTTTTGGGGGGGTAAAACGAATTTGGGCCACTTGGAAGTTTAATTTTTTTTATTCTGCTTAGAAGTATACCTGGAGCAAACGATGTATTAGAAGGTAAATTAAAAAAAACCCGTGAAAAACCCGTTGCTGAAGAAGGTGCCACTGTTAGAAGGAAACCCAGCAAAGTATAAAAAACCTGAAATTTTATGAGCAAGAAAAAAAAAGTGTTTAAATTACTCACTGTAAACATGACTCAAGAAACTTTACAGAAGGTTATAAAAATTTACTCCCCGCTAGAGAATGTGGTTAGAACTACTTTTTCTGTATGATGGTGCCACAGAAAAAAGACATATAATTTATGTAGGGAAATTTTTTTTGTTTTTAAAAAAAAAGTAAATGATGAATTGCGACGAAATTTCAAAACTGAAAAATCTATGGAATCAGTTACAGATTGAGGCCAGAAAAAAGGGGAAAAAAATGCTAGTAAAAGTTCTTGAAAAAGCGACTTCCCCCGAACTATTACAAATTTTTTTAAAATTTTTGGGGAACACTCTACCGGAGGAATATTTTTCATTAAATCCAGCTGGATGATGATGGTTAGGTCAGACAGAACAGTTGAGAATTTGAAAGTCAGTATGTGTTTTAAAAAAAAGGCTTTGTTAAAAAAAATGAAAGTATTCAAGAGGTGTTAGTGGCACAAAAATCAAAAAAGCAGTAGAAAAAGGGGCATCAAAAAAAAAGGCTTTCAATGTCCTTTTGTCGTCAGCGCGGAAAAGACTTAGACAAGTGAGAAGTGGAAATCAGACGGAAGACCACCAAAACCCAAAAAAAAGTCACCACCAACAATAGTCAAAGCAAGGTAAATCAAACCATTTTGGCAATATCTCAGCCGTGCTAACTACAAAAATTTTGATTCGAAAAATTTGGGTTTTTAGACAATGGAGCGACCAATCACATTTGTAATAGCAGAGGGTTTCCACGTATTATGAGCCATTGGATGAAGAATACACTGTTATGACTGCCAATGGTGATGGGGAAAAAGGGCCCCAAGGAAAAGGTACAGTTGTTAAAAAAAACGACAGTAAAGGGAAAAGAACCGAACAGTGGCATATGGAAGATTTTTGGTATGTCCCCAAAATAAAAAAAGAACCTGTTTTCGGTGCTGTCAGCGCAAGACAAGCGTCCCAATAGTATGTTTATTTCCACAGCAAAAATTTTTTTAAATTGCCCCCTTTGGGGAGAAGACAATTTTAGTTGGAAAAAAAATAAGCACGGGGGGGGTTTACAAGTTATTCCCCAAAAATTGTTTGCCACTTTTTTAACCCCCTTCTAGAAAGGGGAAAATTTTTCTTCAGTTATATCACGAGCGACTATCACCCCGAATAAAAGACATGAAAAACAAATTCTGAAGAAAGAATTCGGCATGGACGTACCTTTAGACAGCGAGTTATGTGAAGGTTCCCTTTTAAGGGAAAAAGGGGCACAAAAAGAAATTTGGTTCCAGGGGGGAAAACAAGAAGCCTGGAGAACTTATTCACTCTGACGTGTGTGGACCTTTTTGAAAACAGCTTTGGGGCCGGTATTTTTGTCTATTCAAAGATGACTACAGCAGATTTCGAAGAGTTTTTTTCCCCCAAAAAAAAAAACAAAAAATGTGTAATCACTTGAAAACGTTCCCCCCCAGAAGCAAAAGTTGCAGGTTATGTTATAAAAAAGTTTTTCCCAATTTAAAACAAGTACGAGGGATCATGAACCAGAATGGAATTCATCAAAGACCGTTATGCCTTACACTCCCCAGCAAAACGGTTGTCAGAGAGAACAACAGAACTATAGTTGAAACAGCCAGAGCACTTATGCATGCAAGAGAAGGATTACCCAAATCCTTATGGGGGGGCCCCCAAATTTGGGTCAACACCGCATTTTTTGGGGGTTTCCCTTTTTTGGGGTTTTTTTTCCCAAAAAAAAAAAATTAAAAAGGGGTTTTTTAAAAGGGTTTTTGACCAAAAAAAAGAAAAAAAAACCTTTTTAAAAAAAGAAAAAAATTTTAAAAAAACCGAAAAAGAAAAAAACCTTTTTTAAGAGCAAAAAAGGCCCTTTACGGGGAAAAAGCCAAAAACCCCAGATTTTAGGGGAATTTACGCCAAAAATTGGGGGCAAATTGCCCGTTTAAAAACCAAAATTGGAAAAATTTCAAGAGCCGAATACTTACAAAGAAGCTATTTAAAGTGACGAGAAAGACCAATGGTTAAAAAAAAGAAGACGAAATGGAAGCTTTTTAGAACAAATGGCACATGGGGGGTTTGGGTAAAACCCCGGAAGAAAAAAATACTTTGTAAGTGGGTCTAAAAGATAAAGAGAAACCCAAAATGGTTCTATAGACAAGTATAAGGGAGATTGGTTATTAAAGGATTTTCACAAAAACCAGGTGAAGATTATGACCAAACTTTCAGCCCCGTTGCTAGACTTTCCCCTTTTTTAAGAGCTGTGATAAGCGTAGCAGCGAATCAAAAAATGGCATTGACTCAATTTGAGTATCAACAGCGTTTTTTATGGTTCGTTAAAAAAGAAATTTATGAAACAACCAGAAGGCTTTTTGATGGGGGGGGAAGAATATGTTGCTTAAAGGAAAAAAATTTATGGACTCAAAAAGCGCCACATTGTTGGAACAAGCGCATTGTAGAAGTCATTACTAGGGGTTTTTTTTTCAAAAAAGTGATCAGACTTTTTTTCTATTTGTCAAAAAGCAAAAAAAGGGGTTTCTCATTTTGTCATTATAGTAGATGATGGACTTCTAGCATCGAGTGATGACAATATGAAGAATAATTTTTGGAAAAAGGCCCCAAAAAAAAAATTTAAAAAACAAAAAATTGAGAGAAATTTGGACAATCCCATCAAAATTGCCCCAAAAAAAAATGCTAAGAAACTAAAAATTTGAAGAAGTTTAAAATTTTCCCCAAAAACCCAAAAGTGAGAGGTTTAGGGAAGGATGAAGAGGAAGCTGAACCAAGCTTTTCCTACAGAGAAGCAGTGGGAAAAATTAATGTACCTAATGACTGGAAGCCGCCCTGATTTAGCCTTTGCAGTTGGTGTTTTTCAAGAAGTTTGGGAAAAAAAAAAGCGTTCAAGACTACATGCGGGTAAAAAGGATATTCAGATATGTAAAAGGGGGCATTAGGGGGGGATTACCTAAAGGCAAATACAAAAGGGGACACCTAAGAGGTTCGCGATTCAGACATGGAGGTGCCCAAAAGCACCGGTCGATCTACGTCTGAATCCTTTGTTTGTACAGCGGAGGAGCAGGTCATGGGCGTCAGAAAAAGTTCAGTGGCAATTTTCACCACAGAACCCGAAATTGAGCCAGCGAATGTCGAAAGAGTTGATTTGGTTTAAAAAATTTTTACGGAAATTTTTACAACTCAAAGGTTTCCCCTACTAATGGTTGAAAAGAGGCACCCGTGAAACTATCACAGAATCCAAATTTAAAAGCACAAAATGTCATATTATTTTATGTTGTCTTATTTTTAAAAAAAATCTTGTAAAAGTCATTCTAGTCTTCTATTTTATAAAGTAAATCTTCAAAAACACTTGACCCTTGGGCAAAGATCACCAATCACCCCTAGTTTCGCCGTGTTAGAAACCCCTTAAACCAACTAAATTTATAATAATCTAAAACGTTTTGTCCTCTTTTTTAATAGGTTCTGTAATCCTCTGGGTTATTTTTCTGAGTTTCCTTAGTAGAGAAAAGGAAGGGGTTCAATTCCACTGCTTAACCCAGATTTTTCGGGGGTTTTTTTTTCATTTTCATATATTACATACAGTACTACATAAGCAATACCCTTTTTTTCTTAAATTATGTTAAGGGGGCCCTAATTTTAAAAGGGTTTTTAATTTGACTGCTGGTTTTAAGCGGCGCGTGGAGTTTTCACCGAGGGGAATTATTCGCGCCGCTCCAAAACCTTTTTTTGTATTTACACGGAGGGTTTCCCCCCAAACCAAACTCACACCCCCCGGGGAGTCCAGAAGGTTGTTCTTTTTTCTACCCCCCCCCCCTCTAACGCTTCCGGGGGCCCCTCCGGGGTTTGAAGCCCCCGGGGGAAGGGGCATAAACGGGGAGGCTTTGGGGTTTTGGGCTCGGTTTGGGCGTCGGTTTGGGAGCGGTTTACGTGGTTTACCTTTCTTTCCGGCCGTCCCCCCCAGGTCTCCCATACTTTCTCAACGTTTGTAGAAGAAGAAATGAAATTAAAAAATTTAAAGAAGCAGTTACAATCTTTCAAAATTGTATGTTGGAGGTTGGGGGATGGGGGTCCTAAGTGTTGGGTTTGATAATAATAAAATTGGAAGGGGTTAGAAAAGGGGGGTTTGGGTTGGGGGACAAAAAAATTTAAATTGAAAGTGGAAGGAAGGTTTAAAGAACTTTTAAAAAAACCATTGCAGAACCTATCTTGAAATGTATGTAAGGATTTGGGGGGGGTGGGGAAATTTAGGTGGGGGGGTTCAGGAAGGAGAGTTTAAAAAAAAAGGTTTAAATATTACAAATTATTTTACTAAAGAATTGTGACATTCATTCGTTATAACGAACAAAAGTGTGAATGCTAACATCCTGCAAAAAAGAATAACTTCCTTCGTACTGGCCCACCGCTGTGTTCACACGTCGTCGTCGTGGTTCCCCGTGGGGTCTTTGGAACATGCGCAGATGCGGTTATCGGCAACTCCTTTGGCTAGCATAGAACGGGCCGGCTAAGTAAACGGCCCCCAAATAAGGGGCATACCGTGCTGATGAGTGAATGACATCCGGGGCCTTAAACAGGTGCCCAAGGGCCCCCGGTACAGGGACCTCTCAGGACACCTTTACGGTAATGCGGGCTCTGCCGTGGGGACTATTACTTCCCTAGTTTTCCAAAAAAAAAGCGGACAGAACCCCCGGGAAAAAAATGACAAAGTTGCGCTGACCAAACGGGGGGAACCGGGGTTTTAAAGGTGCCCATGAATCACCGGCGCCTGTTTCACGGGGAAGGGAATCCATCCCAATAAACGGTGCTTAGAAAGGGTCCCAATCCAAACAGAAGGCGGAAGAACGCCCCTTTAGGGAAAAAAGGGTTTCCGGCTTTAAACAGAAACGGATAGGATCGTATCATAAGGTAAGGCCAGATTCCCCCAGAAGAAAATCGGTTCCTGTAACAAAACCTGGAGCTACCCCGCATGCCGGGGAGGGGGCATGACGGATTTAATCGTCTGCTCATCTACTCTCCAGGAGACAAAGAAACATCAGAACAATTGTGCTCTTGGAGCGACACGGTAAGAGGAGATGTAAGAACTTCGAACTGATATCGGTTCATTAGAGGCATCCTATTGGGAAAAAAAAAAGGTTGCCCAATAGACCGAGGGTCGCAGGAAAAGGGGGAAAAATCCATCACTTTAAACCTACCTTCATTGCTTTTCATTTTACAGATACATTTGTGGAATTTTCACTAAGACCGAAGTACCCTTTCACTACCGCGAAAGATTTTCATCTCCTAACTTTTTACTAGAGAATGTCACCATGGTTATTCACCAATAATGTAGTGTTGTTTTTTGAACAGTGTCCCGTGTATGTTACACAATGCGGAAGCTTTTAAAACACTTTTTTGTCAAGTTGACTTATCGACTTGTTGCTAATGGCTGAGGAGTTACCGAATCTAAATTGCAGTAATTATGCCATATACGGCTATCTGCTATTTTAATATATTATAGATAGTCACTAATTTTAGACGCTCATGTATTCATCAGCCAAAACGGGGTAGTGTCGGTTTCTTGGGTTAACGAGGTTTTGTCCCAATAGGGTCAGTATCGGATCTTCTTCATAGGTATCGTGGGGTATACCACCCTAACTACACCTTCGAACCCTTCTTATTATCCCAGCTAGCTCTCGGGCGTTATCACGGCTCTATTTCCCCCTGACCGACAAAGCTTAAGGCCCCCGTACCACAGTTAGGCCGGCGTAACCAAGTATGGCCGTGGACCCAGCTCCAAAATAGGTGATTTCATAGCCTTGTAGCTCGGTGTAACTCGCTGTGGGCTTTTCCGTGGGTGGGAAGATTATCGCCTCTTTACACCTGATGAGACCACTATTGGTACCTAATAAAACCACCTGGTGCAACTCCTCCGGAGTATCTCCCGATTTCGATCTTCCAGCTCTACCCAAAATCACATCACACAAAATAAGTAAAAATGATTTTTTTGAATTTTGTTAAAAGCAAATGAAAAACGCTATAGAACTAAATTAAGTGTTCGATCCGGTTTTATTAAAGAACAATAAAAATAGATAGACTTAAAATGAAAAAAATATTTACACTGTTGTAGATTGTCTATGTTAAAAGTGGACAACCTAAAAAAATAATGTTTTATTATTTTAAACAAAAATACCAAATACTTTATAAATACGCTATTAAATTTTTAATTAAAATAAGTATAAAATAAATCAAAAAATTATGACGTTTTTAAAGAATCTAGAAAAAGCAGTATACGGCATAACTACCTTAATTGCAAAAAAGATTTTAGTTACAACGTGTAAACAAAACGTATTTTTTACTTTACTTTAGCAATCCTTTATTATTCACTATAAATACTTTAATAGGCCAGGAGGCCACCGCAATAAACCAAGCCAATAAGAGATACGCATGAAACATTTTTTTTTTTCAATCTTACAACAAATCGTTAAAAATTGTTTTTTTTTAATATAACTGGAAAACTATCGATTTTGGAAAAAAAAGGTATATAATCAAAATTGATGGTCTAATAAAACTACGTCAGATTTTTCTATGAAATTTTTCGTAGCCCTTTTAGTTTTTGAGATATTAACAATATAAATTCAAAAAACAAAACCAAAAAAGAGCTGCAAAAAAATGTAAAAAATGCCTTTTAGTAAGCCCTATAAAAATATTATATACCCCTTCTTAATAAAATAAGTAATAAAGAAGATGACCATTATTTGGCCATTAAAAATTTTGCTAATAATAATTTTTTTTTGGTACAAGTAATTATACCAGCTCCTATTCATCTAAAAATTAATTTAAAATGTTTTATTCATTGAATGAAACAAACTAATACACATGTGCCTCAAGGCAATGGGGGATAACCTGGTGGCACGGATATTTAATAAACCAAAAAAAAATCAAATAAAATATCCGTGCCACCAGGTTATACCCATTGCCTCAAAGCACATGTGTATAGGTTTGTTTCATTCAATAAATAGAACATTTTAATTAATTTAATTTTTATATCGGAGCTGGTATACTTACTTGCACCAAAAAAATATTATTAGCGAAATTTTTAATGGCCAAGATCACTTTTTTGTATCTCTTTTTAAAACTTATTTTATTTAAAATGTTTATAAAAGTTTTTTAAGAGTTTTTTTTTAAAAGCATATTTAATGTAAAATTTCATTTTTTTTTAACTCTTTTAAATTTTAGGATTATTGTGTTTTTATTTTTTAAATTTAAATCGTTAATATCTCAGAAATTAAAAGGCTCAATTTCATTTAAGAAACTGACGGTTTTATTAGATTTTTATTTTTGATTTTAACCCCTTTTTTTCCTAAAATCAATTTGTTTTGAAATTTATTAAAAAGTTTTTCACGATCTTTAAGGAAAAAAATGTTTGAAACCCCCTTTAGTGGGGACAGCAATATGGGGCCCTTTTAAAATTAAAATAAACAAGTAATAAAATAAAAAAAATTTTAAAAAAAAAATTAAATTTGGTTTTCCAGAAAAAGATATTTTTTTATATTTCTTTAAAAAAATTTTTTTTTTAGAATTTTTTTGGAGAGTTTCGGGCCCCGCAATAATAGTAAAAAAACATGAAAAGAATTAAAAAGTAATTTTATTATTATTTTTAATACATAATATTTATATGATAAAAAAAAAATAAACTTTTCTTGAAAAATTGAAAAAAGTTATAAGAAAATATGTTATTTCAAACTATTGTTATTTTTTTTTAAGGGTGTAACAATAAATTAAAAATTTTAAATTTTATGGTAAAATTTTTTAAAAATACTTTTTTTCCCTTTTTTTTTTGAATTTTGGCAAAATTATATAGTCTTTCAGGTCCCAGGATGCAAAAAAATGGCAGGAGAAATAGCTTTTTTTAAACAAGTTTTTGGGACCTGGATAAATAGGCTTGCAAAACGTAAAAATTAAAATACCCCTAAAAGCCAAACAAAAAACCATGAAAAAAATCGGAAACTAAAACAACTTTGTTAAATAAAAAATATATATAGTTAAAAACAAAATCCCAATGGGGTATAATTTTTTTCATTTCCAAAATTTTTTTAAAAAAGATAAAGAGATTCGGATTATAATTTTGGGCACTTGGTTAAATTTTTTATTTTTCTTTTTTGAATTTAATTGGGAAAAATAAAAAGGTGGGGAACCACAACTAACCAAAAAAAACCATGACCCCCCAAGGGCTTTTTAATTGTCTAAAGTCTTTCTGTTAATTTGGTTGGTTAAACAGCAGCGCCTATACGTCCCCGCATTTCACGTCTGAAATATAATTGGGGACAATAAAAGCTGCTTTGCTAACCAGAACTAACCATGACCTACTGGGAATTTGGGGGGCTTTGAATTTATCTGAAATGCTAACCAAACTAACCAAACTAACCATGAAATTGAGGGCGTTTGATTTGGCCAAAAAGGTCGATCAGGGTTAATTCTGGTTAAAGCAGGGCGGTCTTTTTAATACGTCCCCGCATTTTCACGTCTGAAATAAAATTTGGGGGAAAAAATAATGGGGAAATAAAAAGTTTGCTTTGCTAACCAGAACTAACCATGACCGACTAGAATTTTTTAAATTTGTTTCCGGGACGTATTAAAAGACCGCGCATGCTTATATGCTGAATATCTTCTCTAGATAGTCTCCCTGTTAAAGCGGCTTTTTTTTTTCCCCCAATTATATTTCAGACGTGAAAATTTGGGGACGTATTAAACAGACCTCCATTTGACAACACTGCACGCTTACGTTTTTGTCAAAAAGGGGGAGTTTGCATTATATGGAAAATCAATGGTAATTTTAAATTTTTAAAATCAAAATAAAAATATAAACACATAATTTCTCTTCTCCGCCAGTATATTTGCAACCCCCTTGAGGACCCTAGAATATGACTATATAAAATTTTGCCAAATAATCCAAAAAGAAGAAACCGTATATGCAAGTTTTACCAATTATATTATTTAAAAAACAGATAAGAAACTAAGAAAATGTGTTTTATTAACTGACATTGATTTCTGACATGACTTTTTAAAAATAGTTACTGGTGAAGGTACACGTGTAGGTATATATATATATATATATATATATATATATATATATATATATATATATATATATATATATATATATATATATATATATATATATAATATATATATATATATATATATATATATATATATATATATATATATATATATATATATATATATTTATATTTTTTTTTAAGGTTTTCACGGATGGTAGAATGAATTAAGTGGTTATTCCGGTCACTGTTTGAGTGAGAAGACGTTTCGCCTCCATTTTCAAGCCTTGATTGTCTGGTGACCCCAGTTTTTAGACGAGTCACCAGAAAAAAGTTAAAAATTGAATTTTCGAAACTCTTCCCCAATTTCCAAACGAACGGATTAAAACCCGGAATAAATTAATTCATATATATATATATATATATATAAAACATATATATATATATATATATATATATATATATATATATATATATATATATATATATATATATATATATATATATATATATATATATATATATATATATATATATATATATATATATATATATATATATATATATATATATATATATATATATAAAAAAAGTAAATAAAACTTTTGGGGCCGTATAGTTTGGGTTTTTTATAGTTTATTTTGATTTTTTAATGTTAAATTAAAAAGAAAAATTATTTGGCTTTTCTCCATAATAAAGATATTTATATATTATTTTTAAAAATTACTTTTTAGAAAATATTATAGTTCCCTTTTAAAAAAAATAATAGTAACAAAAAACATGAAAAGACGAAGGGGGTTTTAAATTTTTTATAAAATTGATTTGTTTTAAGTAATTTTATTGAAATATTTATTTATAAAATTATATAAAAATAGAATATAAACTACTTAAAAAATTGGCAACCCGTTATAAGATATATATGTTATTTCAAACTTATTGATTATCGACGGACGGGTGTAACAATAAATTATTTAATTATATTACTTAAAACAGATCAGAAACTAAAACATTGTGTTTTATATTTAATTATATTACTTATACACAGATAAGAAACTAACTACTACTATTATTGCGAGAGCAGACTAGCTCTCCCTAATAATCTCTAAAAAGATAATTTTAAAAAAATAATATATAAATATTCTAATTGAGAAAAGCCAAAACATTTTTCTTTTAATTTGATATTCCCAGAAATCAAAATAAACTATAAAAATATAAAAAAATGTTTTATGCGTATCTCATGGGCTTGCTTTTTTGTGGTGGCCTCCCGGACTATAACTGGTAGGTTTTTGATGTTCAAATGTTGACGCGAACCTTTTTTTTTTCAAAAAATATTATTATCAGTCGCTTTCATTTTATACAGTTCGTCACTTTGACGTGTACCTGAGGAGAGCAACCTTTATAAGTAGCATAGGGAAGATGCATTTTGCTGTTTAAAAATGGTAATAACTTTCAAAATTTTAGGATATCTTTTTATCTTAAATGTTTAAAGTAGTACGCAACATCGAGTACGACGAAAAGGGTACAGCTTTTTGATTTTAGAAATTTTTACTTAAATATGCCAGTACAATATAGCTTTCTGAACCCCCTTTGCGGCACCAACACCAAAGTCTATTGTACCTATCTCAATTGAGTCATCTGGGATGCAAAATCAGATATACCCCTTCGAAAGAGAAAATTGCAAAAACTGTCACTTTTAATAAGGCATTTTTTCGTGTCAAATTTTGTACCAAAATAATCGCGGATTTCAGAATATAAATAGAATCAGAATTTGGATTTTTTAGTTTTTTTTTTTAATTTATAAAAAAAATATAATGGATATAACTGGTTTTAAAAAAGTAAAGCTTGGATTTATCTGGGAATGTTAAACAAAGTTCATTGCCTTTAAACTTTTTTTTATTTTTATTCAATACATACAAAGTGCATTTTAAAGATTGTAGTTAAGAAAAAATCAGTGTTACAAAAAATTGAAATGATGATACTAAGAAAAATTCAAAAATCTTAAGATTCATAAAATAGTAATTAAACAAATTGATTATCGTCCTTTTGAGGTTGGCAACTGATCTCTCTTCTTCTCCTTGCCCTTCGGGAAGCTGTAGACACATCTCTACTTAAAACACTACGATAGTACTGAAGTCCTAGAACATCGGGCCTCTTCTTTCCAAGTCGAACCGAAGTGCCACTAAGAAGTTCATCAACATTCCTAAATTTTTTTCCGGCTTGATGCTGCGGATCCTATGTACATTTCAGTTGTTTCCCCACAGAGTTTAATGTTTTGTTTTTTTAAAATCCCTTGCGCTTGGCCAGTAGAATGTTTTATAGAAGGGTTTCCCTTTAGAATAACATTTCCAGACATGTTTTTGTTAACATTTTTCCCACACGAATTTATTTTGAAATGCATCGACGAGGGGGGATTTATTGTTCATTTTGATTTGCTCCTGCCAATCATACATTTTCCAGTCTGAGCCAAGAACTTGCACAGTAGCAAATTCACTGAAAATATTAAGATTTTTTTGCTAATGATGGTATCTTCCTTGCGGTTTTTTCTTTCTATATTTGCGAATACCCGGTCGGGCGGTATGAACGAGTGACCGGTAACGGGAAACCCCAACTCAACGGGGATTTGATATGTTGGGTGCACGATGAAACCAAGTTGCTACCATGGTGATCATTGTCAAATTTATTTTGTCCTCCGCATCCGTCAGAGCAAAGTCTGAGATCTATTATATCTTTCAAGTCTAATTTTTGTATTTCGTAAAAAAACAGCGGAACTGATCTCGTTCAAACCCTTTTTTGCTTGTCGGTCTCTTTCCGGTAAGAAAAAAATTATTCTTTGTTAATCTGGAATGATGAACCAACTACAATAATGAAATTATATAAATATAACTGACGTTTGTAATATGCTTGTTGGTCTGGTATCTTCGGTAAAACAAAATTTTTTTCTGCAATCGTAGGGAAAAAATTAATAAGCCAGGTGTTTTTGTAATAACTGGAAAATGCTTAGATTTTAATTTATGAACCCTGCAATCCGTAATAAGTAACTGTTTTTCATGCAAGTCTTGGTATTGGAATCCTTGATTTAAACCCAAACACCGCGAACAGACGTCAGTTTGTGGACTATTAAATCCTAAGTTAAATTTCGTATTAAATACGCATCTGAAAAAGATTCCTAACTGCATAGTTTCTAAAAGCTGCATTGTATAATTTCCACATTTTTTTAATACTTAGATCGCTAGCAAGATACTGCCTGGAACTTTTGCCTCTACAATAGTGACTCTCATACATTAAAAGACAATATAGTTAACGATCATTTTTTTGTTAAGTTTTTGTCTTTAACCCTATTGCCACCACGATTCTCAATAGGGATTTTGCCTGTTGGGAAAAAACGACTTAACACCCATTAACTCTATTATGGCTTAAATTTAATGCTCTCAGAAAAGTATTTTTGCACACAGGGTACGTGTTCCTTTGATATTTTTTAGGTATAGTGAAAAGATGCATTACGGCTTCATATGTTTCGTGAAAGGGCTCCTTTTTCACTTGACGAAGAGAACAGTAATTTATAATAAATGACCCTTTTACTGTTTTCTTATGAGTAACAAAGAAAGACTTGGGGAAAACTCGCTCATCAGCATTTGTTAATAAAGAGCATTTATATGAAGGCGTATTGTGGTTACAAATCGGAAATCTGGCGGTCCAGTAGCTGAATATCTAAAAAATGCAGTCATGCTAAGACGCCCATGTTATTAAAAAACAAACAAAAAAACCTTTTCTCTGAAGCTTGATTTCTTTTCCAATTCTCATTGTTTAAGCCTCTTTCTCGCTTTGTCTGGTGTTCTTCCTCAGGGTACTCATCACTTTTGCCTTTATTATTTTTTTAATCACAAAATAATAAACAGACCTTACTCCATAAATTGTTTCATACGACTGAAATGCATATGCTTGTTTGGCGCCAATACGGCATATAACTTGCTTTGACTTGCAGCTCTGCTTACTTCAAATACTGGGATCAGATTTATCTGATTTTGTACAGCAGCGACGGCAATGGATATATTCCATTGAACTTCATCTGTCACTGGATATCTGGTTTTGCATTTCACCAACTACATAAAAAGGGAATTTTAAGGATATAACTGAGTTTCAATGTCCGTTTTAAAATAAAAGGGATTGGATATATCATTTTAATTCACGGATTCGCGCGGAAAATTTAAAAAGTGGATTTATCTGGTTTTGCATCTAGAGGCCTCAATTAACAAATCTTTTTCCAAACTTTCCTTGGCTTTTCTTAATTAAGGAGTACAAATGATTTCTTCTGAATCTCTCATTGTCTTCAAAAACAATTTTTTTAGACACCCCCCAAAAATGCAACCCTTTTTTTAAAGGGCGTATCTTTGCTGGTTTAGTGGTGGCCAGACGTGTAGTGGTCTTACTTTGAGGTTGTAGGTATGGTTAAAAATAAAAGGTATTCAGAAAACAAAGCTGAAAAAAGTGAAAAAACCCCCAATTTTTTTAAATTGCATGAATTTGCATGAAAAAATTTTGGGGTTAAGCTTACTTACCCCCTTTTTTGCTAAACCTATAAAACTATACATTAAAGCTTAAGTTGAGTAAAATTTGACTTAAATAAGTTGAAAACGTAGTTTTTTTTTTTTAACATTATTTAAAAAAAATTTTAAATAATGTTTAAATTATTTAAAATATTTGAGCCCTCAAAAATCAACCCTAATTATAATTAAAATAAAAATTATTAACCCTAAAAAATTAATATGTTATTACAGTGTTTTGCATAAAAATTTTTAATTAAGCTTAACTTACCTTCCCCTTTAATATGTTTATTATGCTAAAGGTCGCTTTTTATTTTTTAGGGGTGAAAACTACCCTTTATTGCAAAAACCTTTAAAACTTTCATGTTAAAGCTTAAGTTACATAAAATTAGGCTCATATAAATTTAAAAATAGATATTTAATTCTTTGAAAAAATATTTGATATATTTCAACCCTTGAAAATTGACCCTTATTATGATTTAAGAAAAAAAATTGTTTACCCTAGAAAAATTAACATATTGTCACAGAGTTGTAATTAAAAAATGTGACTGCTTAAAAGTATTACTAGTTTAATTTTGTAATTTTTTTATCCGTAAAGACCTACCTTACAAACTTACAATGCAAAAATAGTACAAAACCACGGATTAAAAAATGCATCGAATCGCTTTTAGAATGCTCCAAAACTTGTTTTTTTAAGCGTAACTTCTTGAGTTTTTGTAATAAAAAGTTCTTTAAAAAACCATTTTGTTGGTTTTTTTAAGAGCTATAGGGTCCTATATATTAAAACTGTTTAGAACCCTTTTTTTTTAAGCGGTAAGTTAAAAGGGCTAAAACAAGGCATAATGCTCGTCTATAAAGACACGTTTTAAACGTTTATAACTGACTTAATTTTGCGTCAGTAAATTTTAAAAAAGCAAAATATTTGTAATTCAAAAAGCAACAATTTTATATTTTAGTAATTTTACGTATCTCTCTTAGTTTTCGAGTAATTAAAAAAAGGTAATTTTATTTAAATTCTAAAATTTGATTTTCACTTGCAGCTCCATTTTTCCTAAAACTAAGCAATTTAAATCGGTTAATCGTTTAGAATGTATTTATGATGTATAGATAAAGAGAATTGAAAAAGGGGGTACGACTCATTTTAATTAGGGTGGTAATTAGGGGGTTGTTTTTGAAAATTTTTGCACTCAAAAAATTTTGGTCTAACTCTAACTCACTTAACTTTTATGATCATACCTCATTAAAAAAAGGTCTTTACAAAGATACGTAGATTTTGCGTTATTTGCCTTTAAAACTCTGAGAGTTTGTGTTTGATGAATAACAACTAACCTTTAACAAACCACAACTTGGTTTGTGTTGGTCCCACAGCAATTACAAAAAAAACTCATTTTATTCGTTTTTTTTAAAGCCACAATTTTGTTATTTACAGTTTTTTTAAATAAAATGCATACTTATCGAGTTATTTGCAAAAAAAACGTTTAAAAACGTGGATTTTATCGACGAAAAACTCCGACTTTTGATCGCGAATGACTCGAAAATATGCATTTTACAAAAAAAATACATATTTTTAAAAATATAAAAAAATCCACCCTCAAGATGGTTTCGCAACCACCTCCAAGGTAAAGGCGCCCTTTGGCATGATGTAGATTTTGATCCTTGGATTATTCCCTACCTACTGTCAAAATTTCAAGTCATTCTATGCATTTTAAAAAAATTTCGAGGCAAAATTGTTCGTTTCCTGGACTATACACAAACCTCGGTGTTTCATTCTTTTACGGGCTTCGGTAAACCATCCTTTTCTCTCGGCCAGAATGAAACACCTTTCACATAGGTGTATGTAACATACTATTTGTTTAAAAAAGGTATTTTATTAGCAAGAATATTTCACTCATGTATAAATTTTCCATAAGACACGTTAAAAATCAAAAAATTTCAGCGGAAATTTCACGTTGTCTAGACAACGTGGTATTTCCACTTACTTTCAAACACAGAACAATCGAACCTGTTTGTTTGTATTGTCAATTAGAGAGAGAGTCTATTTGGTCAAAAAAAAAATGAATTTCAGATACAGTTTTAATTATGTTGCATGAAATTGAAAATTGTATGAAAAAAAACATTTTATTAGTATAATATTCCCATATTTCTCCATTCTAAATTAACCAAATAATTTTCATTCAAGCTTGTTATACAAATTCCATTATAAATAACAATTATAAATAACAAGCATTCATGAAAATTATTGGTAATTTTTAAGCACTCGTGGTATTACCCCAAAAAATTTTTAAATTATAATGTTTCTAATTAAGATTGACAAACTAACATATTTTAAAAGGTCATATTTCAAACTATAGCAAGGTAAAAAAAAATATATAAAAAAGGTTAATAAACTACACCGTCATTGGTTTTTTCTAATAAAATTTCTGAAATTAAATATAAAACTATTTTTAGTCCA
Source organism: Listronotus oregonensis (assembly GCA_019359885.1). Classification (NCBI taxonomy): domain Eukaryota; kingdom Metazoa; phylum Arthropoda; class Insecta; order Coleoptera; family Curculionidae; genus Listronotus; species Listronotus oregonensis. The sequence goes on along the minus strand of JAHBCN010001820.1, from coordinate 88,404 downwards.
GAATATATTACATTTCTCTTTTTCATTACTTGCAAGGGATATTAACTGTAATGTGTTTAAATTTTCTTTACAAACTGTCGGCACGTAATAAAACTTGCACTGATGGTAACACGCTACTAAGAATTAATGATTTTATAAAAGCAACCCACATATATTTAGTGACAAAATAATAAATCATCCAATAACAATTTAATACAGTTATTTATTTTTTTGTATATACAGGTTGTTCGAAAAATAGACGAAATTATTGTAATGAGCGATTCCTTGTTTAAAAATATGAGAAAAAGTTTCTATAAACATGGGTCCGGAAATGCACAGTTTTCAAGATACAGGGTGATAACTTTTTAAAAATAACATTTTTTTATTAACATTAAAAAGAAATTACTCGATTCTTTTGAAATTTGGAAAATATTATTGGTTGTATTAAGGGGCCCATTTAGCCCTAAAAAAATTTAAAAATTATAAGGTCCAGTGGGACGGGGCATCTTGGCGAATAAAATTGGCAAAAAAAAAGTCACTGCCTTTTTGAACTTTATATTTTTGCTTGATTGCGTCCAAAAATACAACTTTATTCTGTATTTTTTCGCCCCACTGTTTCGAGAAAAAAAAAACCGTGTTATTGCACTGACAAAATTGGTTTATTAATTTTGTAAAAAATCACAGGTGCCTAAAAAAACAAAAAAAATTAAAAACATAACTAGGAAAGAGTTTTAGTGCAACAACAGCTACAACAAATGTTGGAAATTTCCACCATCCATTTCTGTATACCTTCTCACTTGACGAATCATTGAACGACGAACTGACCTAAAATTCGAGGTCTATTTCTCACTTTCGCAAACATTTACAATTTTATTTCTTAACTTTTCTATTGTTTTTGTTTGTATGGAATTTGTAACCCAATTTTTTAAGGTGGCGCTTTTAAATAAAAATCTATTGGATTTAAGTCGGGGAGCGAGGTGGCCATTGAATTGGTCCACCTCTTCCAACCCAATTTTCCCCAAAGGTCTTATTTAGAGGGTTTCCCAACAGCTATACTAAAATGAGAAGGAGCCCCATCGTGCATAAAAATTATTTGATTACACATTTAGAGGAACTTCTTCCAGCAGTATGAGCAATTCTTGTTGAAGAAACAAACAAAAAAAATAAGATTCGCCGTTTAATCTTAAGGGTAAAAAGAAGGCCCAATTTAAATCAGCAACAATACCATCTACACTTTAAAAAGAAAATTGTTCCTGGCGACGACATTGTACGTAAGCATGAGGATTTTCTTCACTCCATACCTGAGTGTTATGGATATTAACAAACCATCCTGCCGAACCAGCATCGTCCGAAAAAAGGGTATTTTATTAAAATTTCTGATATTATTAAACTTTTCGTAATACCATATACACATAGTAGGCAACCTATCAAAATCTGACATTTTGTTAAACATTCTAAACTGTTGTCAACTTAGCAAATTGTTAAAATTTTAACAACGGTTTAGAATGTTGAAAAAAATGTCGATTTTGGGCTGCATACTAAAATCATTGAATAACAATGACAATGACGTTTTGTTAAAATTTAAACTGCTAAGTCCATTGATAAATTTAACAACGCGATGATCACTGGCCGTTAATCTGTAAAAATAAGTTTTGGTCTATGCCTAAATTCTATTTTTTAAAATAAGTATTAATTTTTTAATATAAAATCTAACCTAACGAAATTAAGGTGCAAAACTAGTAACTTATTTAACTGTTACAAATGTTGTTACTGCTAATTATTATGTTCGATGCATTTATTACGCACTGTTCCAATTTTGCGTAGTGAATTTATTTATATAAATAGACGGCCTCCCAAATTTATAAATTATTGTTTTGTGGCATGAGGTTTTTGAATTATATAATGTTTTGTACGATATATTTTATTTTTCAAATAACCTCAAAAGAAAAATCTAGAACTGATAAATCCGGTGACCTTGGAGGGGGTCTTTAAATGGCCGAGGCAAACTGAGGCTATTTAAACCTCCGAACACTTGAAAGGCCTTTCGCATCGTGTAATGTATTAATTTTTTTTTCTGCTACTGTTCTATGTATCGCATAATTTAATAATGATTTAACGTCATGTTTTAATAGAAATATCAGGGATTTTGAAATTTTACCTGTTAAAAATTAATCCATAGTAACATTTATTGTTGACATTGTCTGTCATCAGCACTTGCTCAGATTTTGAATTATTGTTAATTTAGTATAACCATTCCCATTTTAAATGTTAAACAACATGAAAAATGGCATCCAAAAGGCAGCTGACCTTGGTGTGTGCCTCACTCTGCCAGACAAATCTAAAAGAGAGTTACCATCAAATAAATAAATCGTTTTTTGAATGGCTTGCTACAAAAAAATGTGGGGCGGATTGACGAGAATGATGTTGGCGCATTTTCAAAAAATCCGAGTCTTTATCACCACCAACCCTCTGGTCTTGTATATTCCGTGCTCGTTAACAATTTCCGTAAACAAAAATCAAGATATTTCGGCGTTCAAGAAACTAGTTGCTTTATTAAAAGGAAAACGATGTTATAAAGGCAAAAAAGTCAAAAATTTTTAAAAAAGAAGAAATCATAAAGTTTTTACTTAACGCGCCTGGATCAAAGTTACTTATAATGAAAGTAATAGCCATTGCTATGGGAGTGGCTGGGGCATGACGAAATATACAGAATAAAGCTTAAGTGATGTAGAAATAAGAAATGACGTGGCTATAGTAAAATAGTGAGTTCAAAAATAAAGTTAAAAGAAACTTTGTAGTAATCAACGATGAAGGCTCAGTTCCCTATGTCAGATTTCTACAGGAATATATTAAGTTGAGACCAAGGAATGCTCTAGATGAGCGTTTATTGTATCGTTATGAAAGAGGTAAATGTGTTAATAAAGAAATTGCGAAGTTTTTGAAGCTTGAAGACATCAGTAGATACACTGGCCATTCTTTTAGAAGAACGACAACTCCGTTCCTTGCCAATGCCTTGGATGTCGATATTTGGACTTAAAAGGCATGGATGTTGGAAGTCTTCTTCTGTTGCGGAGGGATATATTGCTGAATCCTATAGTAATAAGGTGAAAATTCAAAGAAGATTTTACACGAAATTCCTACCAATATTTCCTCTAATGAAGTAACAGTGAAAAATATGAATATTAACGTAGTTAAAGTGATAACGATAATTCAACAACAATTTAAAACTTGATCCACCCCACACAGAGACAAAGGAAATAGCCTGATATCTCTATTATTCAATTTCTTTTTGCTAATTGCTCAAATTGCACATTATTACTTTAATGTTAATACCTTAACCTAGTTTTTTAAAAATATTTTGTTATAAATTAGTTACTTTTTTATAAATAAATCCTAATATTTCTCACAAGCATATTTTCTTTTTTTTACTCTTTACTTTTTTGTCCAGGCCCTGAAAATATTACTTTCGTAGCTAGCAACGCTTAGCAACCAGGTAACACGAAGGTTCTTTCGTTATCATTCGCGTTGCTAGGACCACAAAGTTTTCTTATTTATACAGTAGTAGAAAATATTTTAAATGCCAAACTTAACTTTGGACTAAAATTATTAATTATTTATTATATTAAGCAGAGAGGTTGGCCAGAAAGCGATGTGGCGGAAGAGCTTAACATCCCAAAGAGTACTACTCATTTTGTTAATAAAATGGCAGGAAACACATTCCTTTGAGAGAAGTGCTGGAAGTGGTCGCCCCAAACTATCGAATTAAGAACAAGACAATTATTTAGTTAATGTTTTGAGAAACCAATCATTTAAATCTGTAGTTACAGCAAAAACGAAAAGCAATTTCCCAGCATCGGTTAGAACGGCACGGCGAAGAATAAGGCAAATATCCGTATTGCGCTGCCACCCAACAGCCTTAAAACCGTTTTTAACAAATGCAAATAAAAAAACAACGCATTGGATTTGCTCTACAATTTAACTTGGAACCTCGGATTTTTCGAGAAAATATAATATTCACCGATAAAAAAGTGTGTCAGTTGTGCTACAATGAGATACTTAAGGTATACAGGCCTTAAGGAACACGATTTGATGAAAAATATACCCGAAAGGACAGAAGTAGTGGACGATTTTCGATTTATTAAAATTGTTAATAAATTTATTAATTTGTTAGTTTTTATAAAATATAACTATTTTCTTCTACCTTTGCTTTATTTATAGTAATTAAAAGTAAAACAAGGTAAAAAAGAGCGATTTACAAAAATTGGCATAAAAATCAAAATTAGAAAAAATTGCCCAAGATTTAATGGCCGTCACTGTACCAGTGTCAAAAATTTAGTTAAGGTTTAGCAGAAGTTATATGGATATCTTCTTGATAAGGCTTTCCATATTTTTTTAAGCAGGATTTAATAAAAGATCCAAATGTTACTAGCTTTGTTTTAATTTTAAAGAATATTGCTTATCCTGGTTGCCTTTTTTCCTAATACCTTATAAAATAATTTAGCAAAATATACCATCAGGCAAATAAAAAGTAAAGAAAATATCTTTTTAGATACATATCAGAAGCCTGATCACTATTTTCGTCGCATGGTATAAAGCATTCCAGTATATCGCACTTTTCGCTATTTAAGAAATTGGCATTTATATTTTTATATAAAATTAATAACTGACGGATAAAACATTAAAAGTTAATATTAAGAAAGTTATTAACTTTAAATGATTATTTATAAAACTCTGATGTGCTGAAAACCTTAAAAATTATGGATAACTGACGGCTGTCTTTATTCTTTTATTAGTCTTTATTATCACGGTCAACTATGCGAAATTCAGTTTTAAAATTTAAAATATGAATTTTATATAATGTTAAAATAATAAAATATGTAATAACTATTACGTATTATACATGGTGTAAAAAGTATGATGCTTACGCTTTTAATGGGCGATAGTGAAGCTCAAAACAAGTCAAAAAGTTCATTTGACAAATGTGTCAAAACTTGACAGATTTTTGTCGAAAGAATATCAAAGCTGGCTAAACTTTGCAGCAATTATTTCTGAAATGCCTAACAATCCAGCAACTTTCGTCTTTTATTACTGATTGGTACATTTATTTGCTAATAAAAAAAAACTAAGTTTTAGATGTGTTAGTCTACAAATAAAAAAATAGTAATCATAATAATAATGTTTCCCCCAGTTAATCATTTAAAAAACAATTTGCAAAAGCGCTGGACTTCGTCAACTCAGTAGTGAATCGTATAGTCGGGGAGCCAGCGACCTTTTTATAACCAAAACCACAAACGCTGAAAGTTTTTCCACGCTTTATTTGTAAGTGAATGGACCTCCAGAGCGCGCACTTCCTGGGGGTGTAGCTGCGACAGCCTTCCACACACTTAAAATATTAGTAAAATAATAATACCACAAAAGCTAAGACTTTGTTCAGATATTTATTATGTTACAAAAAAACGATAAAACGGATCCAGCTGACTTTAGAGTGGGGGGTTATGCTCCAGCTTTTTACGTAAAAATTTAAAATATGCACTAAGTAAACTAATACCACAAAAGCTAAAGTTTTTAGAATAATGGTTAAGTTAATAAGTTAAACGAAAAAAATATGCTTTTTTTTGGGGGTGCCCGGGCAAAAGATACAGCGGGCGCGTTGCATTCTTAACTGCATCAGCTGGGCACTTTTTCCCCACTAAATATAAAGCGGGATATTTTTTTCGTTTAACCTATAAATTTAGGTATTATATTACAAGTTTTTATTGTGAAGGCGCAGCTGGACTTTAATAAGCTTATTTTGTCCAGTTTTAACAACTTTCCATTGTGGTTTCGGGCATATTTTAGTCGTGGTGCCTCAGGGTTTTTTTCGAAAATTTGCAGCATAAAACTGTTGTTTAATAGAGATTTATTGCCACTGGTAATATAGCGTGCATTGCTTCATCGAAAATAAATCCAGAATAATTTATAGACGAATTTTGACATTTTTTTTTTAAACAAAAATAATGAATTTTAATTCCAGGCCCCGGTTGTCTTGACTAAAATAAGTGTTACTCATTTATACAAAAAGGGGGAGTTGAAAAGTCAAAAAGACCTCCAAAGGCAGGATGTTTTATAGTTTAGATACGCTAAAAATGAAGGTGCAAAATGTGAAGGTCTGGGATTCTTTAGATGGACTGGCTTGGCACTTCGCGTTGCTCTATTGAAAGCGACTGTGGTATCAGATATCCATAATTTTTTTATTAATAAACAAAGCGCCTCCATGCAATTATTGATTATAAGTTTTTTGAAATGAAAAGATAATGAAAAATAGGTTCTACATATATATTTACAAAAAAAATATATGTACTTTATACGTAGAAGATAACATAAATAAATTTATTCTATTTCGTCTTCTGGTTCATCCCCCGCAAACACATTTTCGCTTTCATGGACGTTGCAATCAATGTCGATCAATTTCGATTCTTCTTTATCATCTGTAAACATGACAATAATATATTTAAAAAGTTACATATTTGTGACAACTAACCAAAAAAAGCGTAGTAAAAACTTTTAGCTTTTGTGGTTTTGGTCAAGGTCGCTGGCTCCCGGACTAGTATTATGCCTAGTCGCTGCGGTATTTTTGTCCGTTTTTATTTCGTGCCTTAAGTTTTAAGTTTTAAAACCGGGTACCAAAGAAAATTTACGATGGCAAACCAAAGAATCCCCGCTCAATTTGGGGAAAGATTTTTAAAGGAAAAATTTTGGAAAAAGTTGGAATAAAAAATCCGGGCGGATGTGTAAAAAGTATTTTCAAAACCAAAAACAAAAAAAGGCCCAATAAAAACTTGCTTTTTTGTTTTTCCATAATAAAAACCTTTTTTAAAAAATAAAAAAATGCTGTTTTAAAATTTAATCGTTTGTGTTCCCAAATGGAATTGCTTAATTTTGTTGGGTAAGTACAATTATTTTTTAATTACAATAAAATGTAAAAAAATCTCTTTTAAAAAAAAGGGAAATATGTAAAACCTCAAAAAATTTGGCAGTGGTGTGAAGTGATGCCGTTGCCAAATTTTAATTTTAAAAGGGTGTATTTCAAAATAATTAACTTTTGACCCATGTGTTTTTTGGTTTTTTTGGCTTATTTTGAGCTCCACTATCACCCAAAAAATCTGAGCACGAATTTTTCACCCTGTATATTTTTAAAACGTTCTCATTGGTCAAAATTTAATAGATTTAAAAATATACAGGGTGTTTTATAAGAAAAAACATACAGTAACTCACAGCCAAAATGATGCAGTTGCATTTAAAGTAATTTAAGTGCCAACTGGAACCCAAAAAATTATTTTTAATAAACCAAATTGAGTAAAAATAAATAGTCACACGTAAGTTAAAAAGGTATTTCTTTATTTTGACCATAAATTAATTAACACAAAAATTAGGATACATTTATATTTGGTCAGCATTATTTGATCCCACAGCCAAAATGATGCATGATTGAGTAATACGATAAAATATGAACAATATGGCCACTTTGTGATATCTAAACAACTTTTATGACCATCCTTCATTATCAATAACTGCTTGAAGACGTTTTGGCATTTTGGGTTTCCCCCAATTCATTTTTTTTATTCTTGGGGTTTTTCAATAATTTTTGTGTGTTTGGGATTATTGCCGTGGTAAAAGCGAAATATTTCATTAATTTTAAAGTTTTCTGCACTAGTCCCAAGATGATGCTTTAAAATATTTAAATAGTATACGGGTTCATTTCCCCAATAAAATGATCCCGCTACCCCAGCAGATGACATACAGCCCCATAGCATAAACTTAAATTATTTTTATTGCAACTGCATCATTTTTGTGTGAGTCACTGTATGTTTGGTTAAAACTTTTGGGAAACATATCAAATTTGAAAAAAATCTAACTAAAACACGGGATTCATAAAAATGCCTTCAAATATTAGTTTTTACTATTGTTGTGAGTAAAAGGATAAGTCAAATACGAGGAAGGTCCAAAAAGGAAAAAAAAAATTTCTCCCTGTAAGTCAATAACGAAGAGAGTCATAAAAATCTTTCGTTATATCAAAAAGTAACGACACTTTACCAAAACCGCAAGTCCCTATCTCTAATAATAACCGAAATACCCTACAATTACAACGAAATCCGAGCATCCTCTACGCAATAAAATAACATTTTGCGTTTAACTTTAACATACACATTTCTTTGTTAAAAGAGCAACAAAGACCTCTAACGCTTAAAACGATATTTTAAATTTAATTGTGTGACAATTATTAATTTAAAAAGAAAGTAACAAGTCGTAATTTAAAATAAAATTTTATTTAATTTTTATTATCGTGAATCTCCGAAAAAAGCAAAATCAGCATAAATTATAGCCTTGCAAAAAATTTATTTCAAAGGAAATGGTAATTAATTTTCCTGTTTAGGGTTTCCTAAACAAAAATAAAAAAATTCTTAATCACACTTTTTATATTTACACAAAAAGCATAAGGCATTTCTCCGAGAAAGCCGAGTCTTCTGCACAAAAAGATATTTTTAAAATGATTATTTTTATACAAAAAGAGGTCCCGCAGTTATATTTTTATAGCTTTAAAAAGGGCTTGCAAACCCTTAGTGAAACATGTTGTTAACTTTTATTTTGTGGAGAAAATTATAAAATGGGTGGTTGGATTTAATTTTTTGTTATCTTTTTAAGCACACTTTTCTTTAGAAGTGTGTTTAAAATGTACCTCATTAGACTTTATAAGAAAAGTTTTATTCTCATCTCATGTCATAAAAAATTCTTTAAAATATAATTAAAGTTTAATTTAAAAAAATGCATTCTTACTTTCATTGTACAGGGTTTTTCTGTATATTTTGGAGCACCACCAGCTTTTATTTTAACACTAAGAAAAAAATACAAAAGTTAAAGTATTTTTACTGAACGGTCAGAATTTGTCATCAGATAAAACAAAAGAGCATCAAAATGTGTTTAAAAATGCCAGATTTGAATTGTTTAAATAAAACAACCTGTATATTATTATTTTTTTAGTTCCCAAACTTAACCCTGATTTTTAAAATATATATATATATATATATATATATATATATATATATATATATATATATATATATATATATATATATATATATATATACAGGGTGATTCCTAAGTTGACCTTTTTTTTTAACTGTGTCTAAAACTCGTTAAAATAAGCAACTTTTTTAAATAACAGTTTTTCAAAACCTAAAAATAACAAAGCTACATAAATTTATTTGAAACTGTGGCTAGTGCGGATCTGAGCATCAATAGATAGTTTATTTATTATTTACGATTTTTTTTGTGTTGTTTACCACGCCGTGAGTCAGTCGTATTGCTCCTTTTGGACGACGCGAGGATAATTTTAAATTTAAATTATTGTTAAATTGTGAAAATATCACAATCTAAAAACAATAATTACGTGAATATGTTCTTATTTATGGAAAGTGTCGTTAATCTGCAAACGTTGCTTCGATATTGTACGCGCGACGCGACGGTTTTCCTTGCGGGCTTATTCTGGACCCAAGTACTCGGGTCATTGCAAGTCAGGTCGGTTTAAGTAAAAAGAAATGTGGAAAACATTGCGGAAAATCACGTTCAACGTATCCAAGTACCACAGCCCAAAAATCATAAGTGTGGGGGTGACAACTTACGTAGGACACAGGACTGTGTTCGCCTACAATAAATGAATGTAAGTTCCTTATTTTTAGTATTTTGAAAAAGTTATTTAAAAAAGTTGTTTATTTTAATGAGTTTTCAGTTAAAAAAAAGTGATTTAAATTAGAATCACCCTGTTTTTTTTTTTTTTTTTTTTTTTTTTTTTTATATATATATATATATATATATATATATATATATATTATATATATATATATATATATATATATATATATATATATATATATATATATATATATATATATATATATATATATATATATATATATATATATATATATATATATATATATATGGGGTGGAGATAAAAGTTTGTTTTAAAAATCGTCATTTTTTATGTTATAAATATGGGAATTGGTAGTTGGTAATTGGGGTTTGGTTTTTTTTTATCTAATAATAAGTTTCAAATAATAAAAAAGTATATTAGGCGTTCACAAACAAAAATTAGGTCCACCGCCTAGATAAAACATTTTTCTTTTGAGGTGCATTTAAAATATCTAAAATGCCCCAAAAAAACATCTAAAATCATCAGTTCTTGCTAACTTACTAGATTCCTGTAAAAGAGTAGTGAAACCTAATATTCCTTATTATTTTTTTTTTGTACAATAGTAATTTTAGCTAAATAAAAATAACTTCGATCGATCTCTTCGCCTACACTAAAGACTACACCTTTAGTAAATATTTGTATTTATCCTCTTTTCTCATTGCGTCGGTTTTTCATAATTGACGACGCCCACAAGTATTTTGAGTGTTGCTTGACATCCTTTTTATTTTATTATGTTTTATTATATAAAGAGTGATTTAAAACTTATTTGCAAAAATTTACCGAAATATTTAATATGTTAATACAAGCACGACAACGCTAAATAAAAGTTGCGAAAATCGCAATAAAAATACATTTTTGTGCGCCACTGAAATTTTACAACTAGCGAGTGCGACATTTTGCATTAATTTTGGTATTTATTTTAGGTTAAAAATTAGATATTTTTTTAAATAAAGTTGTTTATACCTTCAGCCTTTATAACAAATGCTTGCTTGTGTACAATTTTGTGCTAAAATGATCTTGTTTTGGTGCACTAAAATTATTGTTTCTTGGTCTTAGAGATACAGGTAGCAGTAGGGTTTAGGCAATGTTGTAACTTTTTTCTGTCTCAACTTTACTGCGGTAAACCCAATTTAAAAACCCGCAGATAAAATTCACACGGGCTTAGGTCATTCCGGTTTCCTCTTAACCTATAGTATAAAAGGTGCGTTGTTTGGAAAAAATTAATTTAATAAAAAATAAAGTGCTTTATACCTTTAACCTTTATAACAAAGGCACGCTTGTGTGCAAGTTTTGCTGAAGGGATCCAGTTTTGGTGCATTAAGTTTACTGTTTCTTGTTCTTAGAGACACAAGTAACGGTAAGGCCTAAGCAATGTTGTAAATTTCTCTCTGTGTCAACTTTAGTGTAATAAACCTAATTTAAAAACACACAGATAAACTTCACACGGACTTAGGTCATTCAGTGTGTCTCTTAACCTAGTATAAAAGGTTCGTTGTTTGGAAAAAAATAAGCTAATAAAAAATAAAGTACTTTATACCTTCAACATTTATAACAAATGCTCGCTTATGTGCAATTTTGTGCTAAAGGGATCCAGTTTTGGTGCACTAAATTTATTGTTTCTTGTTCTTAGAGACACAAGTAACGGTAAGGCCTAAGGAATGTTGTAAATTTCTCTCTGTGTCAACTTTAGTGTGGTAAACCTAATTTAAAAACACACAGATAAACTTCCACACGGACTTAGGTCATTCAGTGCCTCTTAACCTAGTATAAAGGTTCGTTGTTTGGAAAATTAAGTTAATAAAAAATAAAGTACTTTATACCTTCAGCATTTATAACAATGTGTGCAATTTTGTGCTAAAAAGATCCAGTTTTGGTGCACTAAATTTATTGTTTCTTGTCCATAGAGACACAAGTAACGTCTTTAAGTCTTAAGCAATGTTGTAGCTTTCCCCCCTGTATAAAATTTTAGTGTGGAAAACCCCATTAAAAACACACAGATAAAATTACACGGCCTCAGGTCATTCTGTGTACCTTTTAACCCAGTATAAAAGGTTTATCGTTTAGACTAGATTTTACAAAATACAAAAAATTAAATTTTAGAAACATTCAGAATTAAAAAAGTGAACTTTAGATTTAAAAAAATGTTCAAAAATTCAGATCGGCTACACAAATGTCAGTATTGAACACGAAACTAAGCCATAAAATTGTATATCAAAGTAAACCGTCGATTTTAAAATGTCTTTTTTATAAATCTCATACTTTTGGGGTGGTTTTTTTCTTCCTTCAACAATTTTTTTAATAAAATAAATTATATTTAAGCAAAGTTACACAAAGAACAAATTAAATTATTTAAAAATACCAATCTTTAATACCTCACATATAGAAAGGGACTTAAACGTCGTTATTAGAGGCAATGAATCTATAATTTTAATTAAATTCGTAAAAAATGACCTAAAGCCCAGAGTTTCAAATATAAATCTCAGAGACCAATGCCAATAGTCAAATTTAGGGTCCTAAAAACCAAAAAATATCTTATTTTAAAGGGTGTGCCAACTTTCGGTAAAAATCGAATTACAAAATTCCAAGCAGACCATAACTCAAACACAACAACTGCCTAACCTTAAATACGTAAAGTGTGCTCAATTGTACCACTATAAAAGGGGCAAAAATGCCTAATTACAACCCTCACAACCTTCAGTAAAATGCTGCGGTTATTGCCTAGCAAACTACTCAAGTTGTGTAGCCTGTCCAAAGTCAAGGACTTATGCTCGCACAACAGCAAAGCACACTCTCTAAAAAATCCTCCAACACCCCCAAGCAAAAAACGTGCTACACTTCACAATTTTCACAAATTTCTGCGCAAATCGAACAACTTATGCATCAAATAATGTGAAACCTACAAATTCTAATTTCAGTAATAGCACAACTTCAAACCAACCCTGTTTTTAATGCAATGACATAAAAACCAAATTAATTATTAAAATCCCATGAAAATCACATTTTGTCTATCCAAAAAAGACAAAACTCACCGATTTTTTGAGTACAAATAATGTCGACATCCTGCTGCTACAAAACTGTTCCTGGGCTATCTTAAATTACAAAACCTTTATATATATAGATAGCGCAATTTCATTCTTCTTAAAAAACAAGCGATGGGGGTTACGAATATGCAGGTTCAGTTATATACGCTCTATATCATATTTTAGCCGATCTTCATCTACTTTGGCCACAATTCTTTAGGAGACATGAACTGCTACCTGAAAATACAAAGCACACCTTTACATTTTATTATTACAAATACAAAATCGGTTAAACTAACAAAGTAAAGCATTTTTGCTGATGAAATCATGAAAAATAAACAATTGAATAATCGCTGCCTTCCGAATAAATGGTTAAAAAAAATTTTAATGAACACCTGTATATTTGACCAGAACGTTTCCAATCGCCTGCAGAACAAAAAATTATTATGCAATATTAGTTAAGATTGAAAATAACTGAATTATTACCATATTTATTTTATACAAGTTGGCTGTGTATTCTTAAAGTAGGAGGACCTTTATTCGATGAGATACCTAGTAAGAAAAATCGGTGATGTCTTTTGCACATTTAATGTAGGTTGTGAAAAGATAATTTAGTTTTATTTTAAAAATACACAGCCAACTTGTCTAAAAAATAAATATTTTTAATTTTAGGCTAATATTACACAAAAACTTTTTTGTTCTGTAGGTGATTTGCAAACGTTCTGGTCAAAAATATACAGGGTGTGTCATTAAAAAAATGATTTTTAACTATTTATTCGGAAACGCGATTTTCAATTGTTTATTTTTTTCCATCATCTTAATCAGCAGAAAAAATGATACTACTTTGTTAATTTAACCAAACTTTGTTAATTTAACCAATTTCGTTTCTGTAATAATAAAAAAATAAGCAATAGTGGCCACTTAATTTGGTACACCATTTATAGTCTAAGCTGCGACTAAGAGATGTGTTATTCCAAATGAGCATTTTTGGGTTTAAATCCGAACATTTCACTGAACATCAGCTAGCTGTATAGACTGTTTAAATAGACAACATTCAAAATTTTGGTTTTCTTAAACACTAAGAAAGCATTTGACAAAGCTTTGCTTAATGCCTCACCCTTCAAAATATATTACACATTTATTCTTTCTAGATTAGAAAGCTCAGAGTGAGTCTTTTAAAAGAAAAAAGCTTTGTGGTTGGCGTGGACTTTGAAAGTAAAATCTATGAGACATTTGGAGGCATTTGAGCAGAGGATCTATCGAAGACTCTTAAGAATATTATGGATTGAACATTTAGGATGGCACTCTGAGAAAAAGAACGATGGCGTCAAAGCTTTATTTAATATAATAAATATATTTAATATAATAAATATATTAAATAGTATAAAACGGAAATGGTCTTTATTTAACTCAAATATGCTTAATAACCCTTGCTACAAACAATATTCCTATTATTTGACGAAAACAAGCAAGTAAAATATTTATCTTTTAAAACAAATATCAACATAAATTTTAATTATTCGCCCATTATGCGTGTATTAAATATACCCTCCTTAGGGACAGGAAAATTATTTCTGATTTAACAATTAAAATAATAAAAGCACTTGCATTTGTTCCAGAAGTGAATAGAAATATAAAAGTTTAAAATAATAACAAAACACTTAGATTCATTGAACTTCTTTCTGTGCCTTTTAGAAATACGAATTACAGTCAAAACTTGCCTTTCGGTAGAATGGTTAGATCGTTTAATACTTACTGTAATAATATAGCGTATTTAGATTCGTCAGTTCATGGTTTTAAACGTAGAATTAAGTGCTAGTTTACGAATAATTTAAATCAATAACCTCAGCAGGTAATAATATTTTAGTTTTACAACACTTAGATTTAATGAACTTTTTTCTGTGCCTTTTGGAAATACGAATTACGGTCAAAACTTGCCTTTCGGTAGAATGGTTAGATCGTTTAATACTTACTGTAATAATATAACGTATTTAGATTCGTCAGTTCATGGTTTTAAACGTAGAATTAAGTGCCAGTTTACGAATAATTTAAATCAATAACATCATCTGTTAATAATATTTTAGTTTTACAACACTTAGATTTAATGAACTTTTTTGTGCCTTTGGGAAAAACAAATTACGGTCAAAACGTGCCTTTTGGTAGAATGGTTAGATCGTTTAATACCCTTTGTGTAATAATTTAGCGTTTTTAGATTCGTCAGTTTTATGGTTTTAAACGTAGAATTAAGTGCCAGTTTACGAATAATTTAAATCAATAACATTATCTGTTAATAAAAATTTAGTTCTACAACACTTAGATTTAATAAACTTTTTTCTGTGCCTTTGGAAATACGAATTACTCCCAAAACCCTTTTTCTTTGTAGAAAGGGGTTTGATCGTTTAATACTTACTGCAATAATATAACGTATTTAGGGTTTGTGAGTTTATGGTTTTAAACGTAGAATTAGGTGCCAGTTTATAAATAATTTAAATCAATAACTAGAGGCCGGACATCGATAGGGGGAAAACCCTTACAATTTTGAGTTTTAAAAAGATATAGAATATACCAAATAAAAATGCAAAAAAAATTCAACTTCCTTTGGTATTTATGGTTTTTATTTTGGTATTTTTATTCGGGGTGATTTCTTGTAGAATAATACAAAAGACGGGGAATAGTAAAAAATTAAGAAGAGTTTTTGCAACAACAAAAGAATTAAACTATGATATTTTTTTAATGCTTTATATGAATTTTTATAAAATAAATTAAAATTAACTTTTTTTATTATTTTTATTTTATTAGACTTTTTGTCTATATAAATTTACAAATATTTGATTGCACCTCTATTAGGGTTCATATTTATAATTAACCCCACAAACATAGTTTTTGGTGGAAATCAACTCTCCAAGTACAGCAAGAAAACCCCCGGGCCTATTTGTTGCGAACTCGTAAAACCAATTCCGTTACATAGGGTAAATCACAGGGTAAATCATATTATATTTGTGCCAAAATAATTTGTTATATTTAAAGAGGTGTAAGTCGCTTACAGGCAAATAAATAATGAGTACAAGTAAAAAATATGAAGTTGGAGTGGCTCCTTTCATATTCAACTTTTTTATTTGAAAGTCAAATAGGTATTTTTATCTTTGGACAGTCCACGGAGGCCGTGGCCCAAGCACTAACGTACCGTGGGTGTCTTAAGTGTGGTGAGAGGGAGTTTGTTCACACGGGACTAAAATATTTGGAGACAGGAAGAAGAAGGGAGACCTTTTGCAGGTAGCAGTTTCCATAGTCTGGACACTCTATTGATGAAGGAACTACAAAAGCAGGAAGTTCAGGGCCTCTCTAGTTAAACTGTAAAAGGATGCATGAAAGTTGCACTAAGTGTTGCTCCGTTGGGAGCTGCCAGAGGAGGTATTATACTGGCCAACTCCTCTGAGCAGAAGCCGTAAAAAAACGTAAAGAAGAGCGACAGATCCCCTACAGCTCGTCGGTGGGCAAGAGGACGAAGCTTTTCTGTTAGCGTGGGATTATTTATAAGACGAATAGCTCTTCTCTGAATGAGTTGTAGAAGACGCCATTTCACAGACATAAGAACAATATTCTAAAGAAGGTCTAATTTGGTATACATACAAAGTATACAGATTGGAAGAAGAGAAATACTTTCTGGCTCGAAAAAGGAATCCAAGCTTTTTTGAAGCTGATGAGACTATGGATGTAATGTGTTTATGCCAGTTGATGTTATTCTTAAACGTAACGCCGACAAGAATAAATGACTCTTTGTTCTGCAAAACTTTGTCGCTCATATGTAACGGATTAGCATTGATAGACTTTTTTCGCAACAGCGAACCTGCCTGTGTTTTGGAGGTATTAAACTGAACAAGATTTGTGGTGCCCCAATCCAAAATAAGGTTAAGGTTTTGTGGGAGAGACATCTGCATTGACCTACGCTTGGTTTTCAAATCAGGCTTATTGACTGGCTTAAGAAAATGGTGCAGTTGGAGTTTGGTGCAGAATTTGTAATTCTGAATTTATTTGTACAAAACCATATCAAATTAAGCGACATGTTAAAGGTCCACAACATTTAGAAAATATGCAAAGTTTTCCGGGGCCATCCAAATCTACAGAACGAGAACATTATGTATCAAACGTAGACTTCTGCATGGATTTGTGTAAAGCTTTCATTGCAGCTAATATTCTTCTTTATAAAATAAATGATCGATCCACGAGGACATTTTTGGAAAAAAACCCTACCACAGAAAAGTACCAGACGAATAAACTCTGCATAAAAGTATGTTGATTAGGTCCTTTTAAAAACTATGGACAAAATATGACACAATCTGGAAGGAAAAAAAGTTATGGTTTGGTGTCGACGAAACCATAAATATCAAGGGAAGATATGTTGCTAATATTATAGTTGCACCTTTAAGTTATCACGAACCTGACACCTCATATTTAATTAACAGTAAACTTCTTTCTAAAACCAATAGTGAGACAATAACAAAATCTGTAGTAGAAATTAATACTTTACTACTGTCAGTCACTAGTATTCAGGAAAATGGCGTTTTGTTTCTGTCGGATAGTGCTGCATATATGCTGAATGCAGGACGACAGTTGAAAGAACATTTTCCCAAATTTCTTCGTTTGACATGTTTAGCTCATGCCCTACATAGAATATGCGAAATGGTACGTAACTTTTATCCACTTATTGATACTTTAGTTATCGAGGTAAAAAAGTTTTTCTTAAGTCACCTGCGCGTATTACGAAATTTAAAGATTTGTGTCCTAATGTCGCATTACCGCCACAACCTGCTATATCAGCAGTTACATATTACTATATAAATTATAATGTGGTAAAAAATGTTATCGACAGTTTACAATATGATGCTTTAAGTGTCAAAAAAAGTAAAGAAGTTATAAATGCGCCAAATGTTAAATCTGATTTAATATTTATTTTTGAAAATTTTTGATATCTACCGGATGTGATTGAACAGTTATAAAAACAAAATGCACCCTACTGCCTTTATCATATATTTAAAATCATCATAGACAAGCCTAAATCTATTCCTAATGAAATTGGTGACAAATTAAATTGTATGTACAAAAAATCTTGGAAAGAAATCCAGAATTTTTAAAAATAAAACATATTTTTGAGGCACTACAAAATAAAAGAACTGACGTGTAAAATCATTTTCTTTTTACTCCAGTTACAAGCTGTGATGTCGAAAGGAGCTTTTTTATACTTAGAAATACTTTAAATTATAAAAGAACCAATTTTACCGAAACCAACTTTGAAAAGAAGTTAGTTATATCATGTAATGCAAATAAATTGTAAAACACTTCTGTTATGTTTTTATTTTACATTTTTTTTAAATTTATTTATAATTAATATCTCCTTAATATGCACGCCAATGGATTTACCAGATATAAAAAACGTATAGGGAACGAGCGCGTTCCAAAATCCGGGCCCTATAATAACCTCTTCTGTTAATAATACACTGCTAAAAAAAATAACGGAACACTTTTTAATAAACTTGCAAAATATTAGCTTGTTGTGTTAAGGAAGTAAAAATGATATTTTTATGATAGATAAACATTTTATTTTCGTTACTTGATATAATTAATCCATATTTTGTGTTCGCCACTCAAAGTAAATTTATGATTTTAAACCCAGTACAAAAATAAAGTAATCGTGATAATATCCACATTTAGATTTTATACTTCAGAAGGTTTCGACCGTTCTACGAGGCAACGGTATGACAGTTTGATATTGTTGAATTCATTGCCTGTCAAAATGAGAGATCTTAGCGAAATAGAAGTAGCTCGTATTGTAGCGTTAATTGAAAATGGTGTTAAAATCGACAAGTCGCAAGAAATTTCAATGCAGTTTCAGTCATCAAGCTGTGTAGATGCAAGCACTGGAGAATACAAACGATTAGCTGGACAAGGTCGGAAGCGGAAAACCACACGAATTGCAGACCGTTATTTAGTATTGTCTGCTTTACGTAGACGAACATCTATTGCAAAAGACCTCCAAAATGCACTTAGGGCGGCTCATCAGGTAACCATTTTTGACCAGACAGTTAGAAACAGATTACGAGAGGCTGATTTAAAACCAAGGAGACTGGTACGAAAACCTGTTTTAACTAGAGCTCATAAAACTAATCGATTAAACTTTGCTCGCGATCATTTTCAATGGCAGCTTAGATATTGGAGACCTGTAATTTTTACAGATGAATCAAGATTCCGTCTAACCCAATGTGACGGTCGGGTACGCGTGTACAGACGTCCGAATGAACGTTACTCTACTGCCTGCTGTGCAAGAAGTATCCAGATTTGAAGATGATTCGGTAATGGTCTGGGGTGAAATAAGTTTGGAAGAAAAAATGGACCTTGTAGTGATACCGGAAACCCTAACAGCTGCCAGATATGTTGATATGGTTCTTTCAGATCATGTCGTTCCTGCTGCATATGATATTGGTCCTGAATTTCTGTTCATGCAAGATAATGCTAGGCCGCATACTGCTGCCATTACTATGGATTTTCTGTGTGAGCATGAAATTCGAAGAATAATTTGGCCAGCGCTAAGCCCTGACCTCAATCCTATTGAACATCTATGGGACATGCTGGACAGACGTATTCGTCGGCGTCAAAATCCACCACAAACTCTTCAACAATTAGCAGATGCCCTAGTTGAAGAATGGGACAGTATACCACAGGAAGATATTCGTCGGCTTGTTCGAAGTATGCCAAGGAGATGCCAAGAAGTAATTCGCGCTGCCGAAGGACATACGCGATACTAAACACCGGTAACAATCAAATAGCGCCACAGTAACCATAAAAAACTGTAGGTTTTTCACTTTGTTTTTTGTACCTTTTTTTTTGTAGGTTTTTTCTTAGGAATAAATGATTAATCAATTGACACATTCTTTGATTTATTGTGAGAAAATATGTGTCTCTTGAAATATGTAAGCTTGATCTGACAGTAACTAAGGCACTAAAAGTTACAAATGGACTAAGAGGTGTTCCGTTAATTTTTTTGAGCAGTGTATTTTAGATTTAGTTTTTGAATTAGATATAGTTATTAAATCCGTACCCACTGAAAGACTTTACTAAAACGAGGGTACCCTAGTGAATTTAAATCTGTTTGTACCCCCACTTTAAAGTAAATAAATAAATAAAATAAAAATAAGAGCGATTAGTAAACGATGCCATTTAACGCACGAGGGTTAAGGGTTGAGATCATTAATCGGTAGTTAATGTCGGAATAACGTACAATACTATTAAACTGTAAAAATCATATTTTTTCTTAATTTTTAAACGATCTTCTTCGGTTTTAGGCAACCAACTTAATAGATGTTTTAATGGTTGTTATTCAAATAACAAGGTTATAAATACTGTTATGAATGTTTGTTTTGTTGTGTATTTTTAGTTGCCTACACTATAATTGTTTATTAATAGAAAATTATGCATTACTGGGGCTCTTAAAAATGATTTCGGTAACGTTAATAATACTCATAAATAAGGACAGAAAATAGTTTTTGAAAGCTCATTTAAAGGAGTAAATATGAAATAAAGTTAGATGTATATTTAGTATCTGTCACCCACAGATTTGGAAAAATTTAATAATTTAGATACCGTGTGATAAAATAATAACGATCTTTTTGACTTCTCTCTCTCTCTCTCTCTCCCTTGCCAAAACAAGAAAGCCATTGTGTCTTGAGTCCATGAGATGAGAGCATGACTTTTCTCGGCACGTCTCGTCTCGTCTCTTAGTAGTAGTTACCAAGTGCACCTTATATACAGAAAAGTTAGAAAAAGTTACATTATTGCAACTTTTAAAGCAATAAATGTTATCTCGTAGGAGGTATTCTACTATGCAGGAGTATATTTCTTAAATCCATATTTAATTCGTTGCTAATAATAAATTAAAAAGGACCAAATATTTTTTTTTTACTGTAATATTTCAATATTATACCTTACCAGCATATTAATAATTTTAAATCACTAAATATAATTACACCTATTAATTTCTCCACCGACTCCCTTGATATACGTTTGTAATAAAATTATTCTCCTGGCTAATTACGACCTTAGTTTCCCATTACCGAAGCTATCATCTTTTATAGATGGTTTTCGCAAGAGATTGACAATAATTCTCTGATTAAATTTAAAGCAGTTTTTAACAGGAGTTTATATTAAAAAAAATAGGTTAAAAAGGATGAATGCAGTTACGAATTATAATCAACTGCCAAAAATATATATCTTTCAATACCTTTTATTTAACGAAAACTATGTCTTAATTAGCTGTTATTACGTTTATTAATTAAGTACTTGTATATCGTCACGTATAGTTCAGAAAAACGTGGAAAAAATGTATGTACTATATGTTTAAAATATTATTTTACAAAATTTCACTTTAAAAATTATTAATAAAAATAAATTATTTATTTACGATTGCTTAATATATTTTTAAGATAATGACAACTTATTTAATAAAACAAAAGAAAAATTGCAATTTACAAAAATAGGATTATCTTCTTCTTCTAGGAGCCGTCTTGATTCACTACCGGAGATTTTTTATACCAATCCTCCCATTGGTTTATATTTTGTACAAATCTGTATAACCCCGAGACTGGTTGGTTAATATATTCCTGTGGGCTCATTTTTAGTTGCCCAAATAATCCCTGTCTTTTATGGTTCAACGCTTCACATTCGCACATTATATGGTAGGCTGTTTCTTTTCCCTCGTCGCACATTCCGCAACTTGGGTCCTCATTATATAAGCCTATTTTGTGTAGGTGTCGTCTTAGGTTATCGTGCTCTATTAGCAAACCTATTTGAATAGGATTGAAACTATGATATGTTTCTTCGAAAGGATATGGAATTCGGTTACTGTTTTTGCAACCCTATTTAGGTGTTTGTTAAAAACAATTACTGCGGCGGAATAAAAATAACGACCCATATTTGACTGTCTAAATCTAACCTTACTACTTTGACCATAGATTAAAGAGGTTGGGTAGATGAAAAACTGCCTTACTTCTAATGAAACCCTCAAAAGGCGCCATCTCGTATCTTCAGGCCTTACCTTTATAAGAGTACATACGGTAAATAATGGTATGTTTAATAATAGACAGCCCTTAAAATTTCGGGTAGTTACATAGTAAAGACTTTACTGGTACTTTTTACTAACCCAGTATAAGCGAGTAGCGATAGCAACTAAATAGAAAAATCAAAAGTGTTATAAGGATTTTTTTATCATGCTGCTATTCCTTTCGATAACTTCTAGATTTTAAGGCATCGACTTAAGAATAGGTAGGTAGGTAGGTTTAAAGTGAGTGGGTATAACACCCTTCCACCGCGACCGATCGGTCTATTGGGCTCACACCCTTTTATATGTCTCCCACCAGGTCCAGACTCTAATAAATCTGATGAACCTGTTGGAAGAGAGATCTTTCACCTCCCCCGGCAACAAGATGTCATTGCCGAGGATTCCGAATCTTAGTCGTGCCATTGCTGGGCACGAACACAGTATGTGTTCTAGTGCATGTGGTATTTCAATCTGCAGTGTCCCGTGCACAGTCCCACTAGAGTTTTAAGGTGTACCCTTGATTGCTCCAGTAGTTTGACAGTACATTGTTGGTTCAGTAGGCTTATGAAGGCCTTCGAGTGTCTGGGGCCCGGAAGTCCATGCCAGTACCGAGGATTTTCTCTTTGTGTCCAAGCTGATATGAACTGCTTGGCCATTCCATAAGATATACCGATGACCGGTTCCGGCTCTGTGAATTTTGTTTCCGCCCACCTTTTGGCAAGGAGGTCTGCAGATTCATTACCCTCTAGGCCGGAATGTCCAGGTATCCACAGTAGTGTAACCTTATTGTTTTGACCCAGTTTGGTCAGCGCATCCTTGCAATTCCAGACGGTTTTCGAATTGCACCGGCTGGATTCAAGAGCCTTAAGAGCTGCTTGACTATTGGAGAATATTTTAACTGTCTTACGTGTGCAGTGCCATCACACATCTCAATAGCAAATACCTCCGCTTGAAATATGGTTGCGAGAGTGCCCAGGCTGAAGGAAAACTCTGCCCTCGACCACTGTCCATATATTCCAGCTCCAACACCGTCCTTGGTTTTGGAACCATCGGTGTACCAACAGATGTCAGCCCGGAGCAGGTCGGTCGTTTTTCGACTCCAGTCCTCCCTTTGTGGGTAGACTACACTGTAGGGCCGGTTGTAATTGGTTGCTGTAGGCATAATGTCTGAGGGCATTTCCAGTCCGTCGACTAAAGAATATAACATATCATGTCCTGACCTTCCTCTCTGTAAGTCGCTTCAACGTTGAAAGATTGTAGTCTTATATATCATCGGCATATTTCTTGATCTACGCGATTTTCATAGAAATTCTACTAAAGCACTTATCTGCTTATTATATAATAATAAGCAGGCCTAATACAAAATTAAAATCACTTATACACTTTTTTTTTCTTTACAAATAAATACCTTGTTATAAAGTAATATTTATCCTTGCCAGAAAATATATTTTAAAAATATATCATTTTGGAGCAATAGATTACGCATACCCCTGGTATACTTTAATTAAACCGACGTGCAAAATATTTATCTGAAATATTATAGTTTCTCTATCACCGCCCCAGTATATTTCTGCAATAAAATAATCCTGTTGTGCCATGATGCCGGTTTTCAGTAAGGGGATTCCAAATTTTATAAAGGAGTTTTTAAGGACCAATAGTAATCCCTGCTGACAAACAGATCTTTGCTTAAAAAAATTTTTGGCTCTTTTTAAAATAAAATTTTGGTAAAGCATACAGTAACAAAAATATTTTCCTTTGTGACTAAAAGCGTAATCCAGATTTCTGTGAGGCAACAGATGTTAAATTATTTCACATAAAAGGACAAAAATATAGCCTTCCTTAAAAAAAATGGTACTAACTTAATAATTATCTAACTTAAGTCTTTGTCACTTTAAAAGGAAAAAACATTTTTATGAAAACAAAAACAATAATTTTTAAAATAACTTTCTCTATTTACCTCGCTGTGTATATTGAACTACTAGTCCAATCATAATAGATTTTTTTTGTTTTTATTGTCAACAGATATCTGACCGCGCCATGACTTTCGAAATAACCTGTAGATTACTAAAATCAAAAATCCAACCAATTTTTTTTTCAGGTAATTTTTTTAAACAATTTTTCTTAAAAAGGCCTTTTTTCGCTTTTTTTAAATATAACAAAAAAGTACTGGCTATATCACTTTGCTTATAAAAGACAGTTTGTAGAGAATTCAAAAACCTACAAAATGGTTTTTGAAAAATCCCGATTCGACCATTTTTCACCGAGAAAAGCCGGAAAAACGCTTAAAACAGACCTTTTTCAAAAATTCGTATCTCCGTTAATTTTCAATATTAAGGGCTGATTTACTTACTTTGACCTGCAGGAAGATGAAAATTATCGCAATAATGGTTTTTATTTAATCGCACTATAAACAATTGAGGCCCTTATCTTGCAAGTGCCGTGAATATTAGGTAAATGTTCCGATTTAAATTTTTAAAAGGGCTTATTAAAGTTGAGATTAAAAGCTACAAATTGTTTATCCCACATTTTTATATAGGTTTGGAGAACATTGTTAAAAATGCTTGTGAACCTAGCGCGTCAAGCGAAAATTCGCGATACGCAGCCCGTCTCTCACTTCTCCTTCGCTGCTGGGTGCCTCCTCCACGGTCGACTCGGTACGTCTCGATCGCTAATTTTCGCTCGACGCGTTAAGTTCACAAGCATTTTTAACAATGTTCTTCAAACTTATATGAAAATGTGAGATATACAATTTGTAGCTTTTAATCTCAACTTTAAAAAGCCATTTTAAAAATTTAAATTGGACCATTTGCCTAATATTCACGGCACTTGCAAGATAAGAGCCTAATTTGTTTATACTGAGATTGAATAAAAACTATTAATGCGATAATTTTTATTTTTCGGCAGCTCAAAGAATATGTTATTGAATATCATTTCCCAAAAAATCAGCCCTTAATTTTAAAAGTTAACGGAGAGGAATTTTTGAAAAAAGATCTGTTTAAAGACTTTTTCCGGTTTTTGTTGGTGAAAAATGGTCCGATCGGGATTTTTCAAAAATCATTTTGTAGGTTCTTGAATTCTCTACAAACGGTCTTTTTTGAGTAAAGCGATATAGCCAGTACTTTTTGTTATATTTAAAAAAAAAACGAAAAGAAGGCCCTCTTTTTAATAATTATTGTTTTAAAAAAATTAACTAAAAAAATTGGTTGGATTTTTGATTTTAGTAATCTACAGGTTATTCCGGAAGTTATGGCGCAGTCAGATATATGTTAACATCAATTGCAACAATTACCCTTTTTTGCTATAATGATTGGACTATGCATGTGTTAATAAATTTGAGTAAATTAGAATCACTAATATTCTATTTTTTTGCTTTAAAAATAAATAACTTATTATATAGATTAATAATTATCCATGCCGAAAAATATACTCTTAAAACTATATCATTTTGATACAGTAGATTACCCATTCTCCTGGTATTACTAATTTAAGCCTATCCTATGAGCAAAATATGTACCTGAAATATTACTTAGTTTCTCCGCCAGCACTCCTGGTATATTCCTGCAATAAAAAATTCTGTTTTCTCATGATGCTGGTTTTCCGTAAAGACAGCCCCAAGTTTTATAAAGGGTTGTTCAAGGACCAACATTAATCCTGGTTGACAAAAAGATATTTTTAACAGGATGGCTTGTTTCTTTCACTGCTTAAAGGAAATCAATAAACATTTTCTGCTTAAAGATATTTATTAATTTATTTAAAACTAAATTTTCGTAAAGAACACGGTAACAAAAATATTTTTTATGCCTGAAAACATATTTCAGTTTTCTTTGAGGGAACAGATTTTAAAATATTTTACATAAAAGGTCAAAAATATAGCCCACCTTAAAAAAAATCTGCTATTAACTTAATAATAATTTAACTAAAGATTAAACTACTCTAAAAGGCGGAAAAAAATATAAAAAAAGAAAGAATACAAGAATTTTTAAAACTACTTTTTCTAGCCACATATGTTTCTCGCTGAGTATAGTGAACATATGTAATAAAAAATTTTAGTAAATAAATATTACTGATATACTATTTTTTTGCTTTACAAATGAATACCTTGTTGTAAAATAATAAATGTCGATGTCAGAAAATACACTCTTAAAAATATACTAACCTAATAATAAATTCACTAAAGGCATGGCCACTTTAAAAGAAAAGATACAATAATTTGTTAAACTACTTTTTCTAGCCACATATGTTTCTCGCTGAGTATATTGAACTACATGTGTTAAAAAATAATAATAAATTAACATAACTGATATACTATGTTTTGCTTTACAAATACATACCTTATTGTAAAAATTAATAATTGATGTCAGAAAATATACTCCTAAAAATATATCATTTGAACACAAAAGATTACCCATACTCCTGGTTTTATTAATTTAACCTATGATCAAAATATGGACATAATAGATTAGATTACCATACTCCTGGTTTTATTAATTTAAACCTATAAGCAAAATATTTATCTAAAATATTAGTTAGTTTCTCCGCCAGAACCCTGGTATATTCCTGCAATAAAATAATCCTGCTGTCTCATGACGCTGGTTTCCCGTAAAGAAAGCCCCAGGTTTTATAAAGGGTTTTTCAAGGACCAACATTAATCGCGGTTGACAAAAAGATCTTTTTAAGGGTGATTATTTTTAACAGGATGGTTTTTTTATTTTACTGCTACTGCTGCATAAAGAGAATTATTTAACATTTCCTACTTTAAGAGATTTCTCAATTTATTTAAAATTAAATTTTCGTAAAATACACAGTAAAAAATATATTTTTTGTGTCTGAAAGCGTATTTTACTTTTCTTTGAGGCAACATATTTTAAATTATTCCACATAAAAGGCAAAAATATGGCCCACCTTGGGAAAAATTCTAGTATTAACTTAATTATAATTTAACTAAAGGCATGGCCACTCTAAAAGGCAGTAGAATTTTTTTATATAAAAAAAGAAAAGATACAATAATTGTTTAAACTACTTTTTCTAGCCACATATGTTCCTCGCTAAATATATTGAACTACATGTGTTAAAAAATAATAATAAACTGATATACTATGTTTTGCTTTACAAATACATACCTTATTGTAAATATTAATAATTGATGTCAGAAAATATACTTCTAAAAATATATCATTTGAGCACAAAAGATTACCCATACTCCTGGTTTTATTAATTTAACCTATAATCAAAATATATACTTGAAATATTAGTTAGTTTCTCCGCCAGCACTCCTGGTATATTCCTGTAATAAAATAATCCTGCTGTCTCATGACGCTGGTTTTCGGTAAAGACAGCCCTTAGATTTATGAAAGGTGGTTCTTCACAGACCTAGAATAATCCGGGTTGACACATAGATCTATTTAAAAGAGATTATTTTTACCGGGGTTTCTTGTTTATTTAACTGCTTAAAGATAATTATTAAACCTTTCCCGCCTAAAAAGATTTCTCACTTTATTTAAAATTAAATTTTGGTAAATAACACGGTAACAAAAATATTTTCTTTTGTGCCTTAAAGCGTATTTCAGTTTTCTTTGAGGCAACAGATGTTAAATTATTCCACATAAAAAAACTAATATATAGCCCACCCCATGAAAAACTCTGGTATTAACTTAATATTAAACCAAGTAAAGGTTTGGCCACTCAAAAAGGTTAAAGCAGATCTTTTATAAGAAAAGAAACAATACAATAATTTTTAAAACTACTTTTTCTAGCCACATATCTTCCTTGCTGAGTATAGTGAAGTATATGTATTAAAAAAATTTAATAAATTAATAACTGATATAGTATTTTTTAAGTTCCCAATAAATACTTTATTGTAAAAAAAATAATTATCGGTGTTAAAAAATATACTCTTAAAAATATATTATTTGAACACAATAGATTACCCATACTCCAGATTTTAATAATTTAATCCTATAGGCAAAATATGTACAGTAACGGCCATTAAATCCTGGGCAATTCTTTTTTCCTTTCGTAAAATAGGCTTATGTCACCTTTTACTGAATATAAATACCTGTTGAAAAACCTAATAAAGAAACAGGTGTCCGTTGTCAGTGTCTAAAAATATTTTTTAAAATGCCAAACTTAACTTTGGATCAAAAAGTAATAATTATTCATTATAACCGTTTTTAACAAATGCAAATAAAGAACAACGCATTGGATTTGCTCTACAATTTTACTTGGAACCTTCGATTTTTTTGGGAAAATATAATATTCACCGATGAAAAAGTGTTTCAGTCGTACTACAATGGGATACTTAAGGTATACAGGCCTCAAGGAACACGATTTGATAAAAAATATTCCCAAAAGGACAGAAGTAGTGGGCGATTTTCGGTAAATGTTTGGGGGTGGCTGAGTGCACGAGGACTTGGTATATGTTATTTTATCAAAGGAAGGTTTAATGCGGAGGTATATAGATCTACTACAGAATATGATGCTTCCTTCTATACTGGATCGATTTCCGGACAGAAATCTTATCTTTAGCAAGATAAGTGTCCCGTCATACGGCTCGGCAAGTCGATGAATGGATGGAAGAGCAGCGTATCAGGGTTTTACCGTGGCCCGCACGTAATCCGGATTTAAATATTATGGAATATGTTTGGGGCTTATTAGTTAAAAAAATAAATAGGGAATATGAGCTTAGGCTTCAAAATGTAAACGAACTTTAGAATAAAATTTTAGAGGAGTGGATTGAGTTACGAGGAAATCCGGACTACGCCCGGGCTGTGGTCCATTCGATGCCTGAAAGGCTAAACTCTGTCTTAGAAAAAAACGGGGCTGCAATAAAATATTAAATTTGTTTAAAAGGATATTTAAGCTTGCTTGAATTTATTAAATTGTAAATTAATTTCTTAATTTCTTACTTTTGATAATATATAAATATTTTCTTTTATCTTTTGCTTTGTTTATAGTAATTAAAAGTAAAACAAGAAAAAAAACGATTTACAAAAATTGGCAAAAAGTCAAAATTTTACCATTTTTTTACCCAAGATTTCATGGCCGTTATTGTACCTGAAATATTAGTTAGTTTCTCCGTCAGCACTCCTGGTATATACCTGCAATAAAATAATCCTGTTGTCTAATGATGCTGGTTTTACTTAAAGAAAGCCCTAAGTTTTATAAAGGGTTTTTTATGGACCCAGAATAATCCAGGTTGACACAAAGATCTATTTAAAAGTGTTTATTTTACTGCTTAAAGAGAATTAGGAAATCTTTTCTGCTTAAAAAAGAATCTTATTTTACTAAAAATTAAATTTTGGTAAAGAACACGGTTACAAAAATATTTTCTTTTGTGCCCAAAAGCGCATTTCAGTCTTCTTTGAGGCAAAAGATGTTAAATTGTTCCACATAAAAGGACTAAAATATAGCTCACCCCAGGAAAAACTCTGGTATTAACTTTATAATAGTCCAAATAAAGGCTTGGCCACTTCAAAAGGCAAAAGCATTTCTTTTTAAAAAAAGGAACAATACAATAATTTTTAAAACTACTTTTTTTTTAGCCACATGTGTTCCTCGCTGAGTATAGTGAAGTATAGGTATAAAAAAAATAAAGTAAATTAATATAACTAATATACTATTTTTTTGCTTTATATATAAATACCTTGTTGTAAAATAATAGATGTCAGAAAATATACTCCTAAAAATATATCATTTGGACACAGTAGATTACCCATATTCCTGGTATTATTAATTTAAACCCATGAGCAAAATATGTACCTGAAATATTACTTAGTTTCTCCGACAGCACTTCTAGTATATGCCTGCAATAAAATAATCCCTTTGGCTCATGAAGCTGGTTTTCCGTAAAGAAAACCCCAAGTTTTATAAAGGGTTTTTCAAGGACCAACATTAATCTTGGTTGACAAAAACATCTTTTTAAAGGTGATTATTTTTAACAAGGATGGCTTGTATATTTTACCGCTTAAAGAGAATTATTAATCCTTTTCTGCCTAAAGAGATTTCTCACTTTATTTAAAATGAATTTTTTTTAAAAAACACAGTAACACAAATATTTTTTTTTTGTGCCTGAAAGCGTATTTCAGTTTTCATTGAGGCAACCAATTTTTCATTATTCCACATAAAAGGACAATAATATAGCCCACCCTAGAAAAAAATCTGTTATTTACTTAATAATTATTTAACTAAAGGCTTGGCCACTCTTAAAGACAAAAGTTAAAAAAAAATGATACAATAACTTTTAAAACTACTTTTTCTAGCCACGTATGTTCCTCGCTGAGTATATTGAACTATATGTGTTAAAAAAAATTTGTAAATTAATATAGCTGATGTACTATTTTTTTGCTTTACAAATAAATACCTTGTTGTAAAATAATAATTATCAACGTCAGGAAATATACTCCTAAATATATATTATTTGGAAACAATAGATTACCCATACTCCTGGTTTTATTTTATTAAACTTATAAGAAAAATAGGTACCTGAAATATTAGTTAGTTTCTCCGCCAGCAATAAAATAATCCTGTTGTCTCATGATGCCGTTTTTTCCTTAAAACAAGCCCTAACTTTTATAAGGGATTTTTTACGGACCCAGAATAATCCGGGTTTAAAAGTTTTTATTTTTAATGGGGTGGCTTGTTTATTTTATTGCTTAAAGAGAATTATTAAACCTTTTTTGCTTAAAAAGATAATTCACTTTATTTAAAATTTAATTTTAGTAAATAACACGTTAACAAAAATATTTTCTTTTGTGCCTAAAAGCGTATTTCAGTTTTCCTTGAGGCAACAGATGTTAAATTATTTCATATAAAAGGACTAAAATATAAGCCACCTCAGATAAAATATTGGTATTAACTTAATAATAATCTAAGTAAGGGCTTGGCCAATCCAAAAGGCAAAAGCATTTATTTATAAAAAAAGAAACAATACAATAATTTTTAAATCTACTTTTTCTAGCCATATATATTATGTTCCTTGCTGTTTATATTAAACCAGATGTATTAATAATTTTTGATACGAGCGTATTTAGTAATGCGTTATTGAACTAAAAAATGTATTTATTTATAAAAAATATTGGCTATAAAATGACCCTTGCAATTCGATGTTGCACCAAAATAGGTACTTTGTAAACAAGTGGTATTTGTCACAATTTTATGATGACAATGATTTAAGCCTAGTTTTAAATGGAACTTGACTTTTGCATCAATCTAATAAATAAAATAAAGTTAATTACATTTTCTCTCGTTAGGATTTTCTTTAATTTGAGGACCAATGGGTTTTTAATTAATCTTCTGAAAAAAAACTGATTTAAGTACTATGGGTACGTTTATTTAATAAAGGTATGACACTGATTTCAACAAACTAAATTAAAATTAGTCAGTCACAAAATATCTTAAATAATATTTTGCCTATATAAAAATATATTACAAAAATAAATAATAATATTACTAATATCGTGTTAGTCGAAGTGTTTTAAAACATTTTAAATTCCTAATAATAAATAAAATATATTAAAGTTACAGTTGATTTGGTTACTGTTCTAAATTTAATGACTGTCAAATTTGTGCTAAAAAGTTAAAAAAATACACTTTTTTTTAAGTTTCTTAATAAAGCTACATTTTTTGACATTTTACATTCGATAAGAGGGTTTGCATATGATAAAAACACTATTTTACTATTACTATATTATAAAATGATACTAATTATTCAAATAACATTAAGGAATACTGCATTTTAAATAACAAAAATGTTCATTATATATATATATATATATATATATATATATATATATATATATATATATATATATATATATATATATATATATATATATATATATATATATATATATATATATATATATATATATATATATATATATATATATATATATATATATATATATATATATACTATAATATCTTTTATATTATCTAAAATAAGTTATGGTTAGGCCAATTTCTTTGTTAAATAAATAAAATAAATTATAATTCCAATGTTATACTTACAGCTTACTTAAATGCATGCAATTAATTAATCCCTATATTTAATTTTACAATACTTTTAAATTTTAGGATATCTACGTATATAAAACGTCAAATAAAAATTATACTTATTATTTTTGAGCAAACTTCTTTGATAAAGTTTATTTAGCTCAAAACTTATAAACCTTAAAATATTAAACAGTTTTGAGGTGTTACAGTCTTTCTGCATACTACAAAATCATCTATTTCCTAACAATAAATAAAACATTTAATTTCTACCTATTAATGGCTACCTACAGGAAGTTTGAGTACATGACATTAAATTAACGAATCTCTGGAAAAATAAAAAAAATATGTTACTACTTTTGTTCGAATTTTATAAGGACAACCAAATAATAAATTAAATAGTTTTTTGTTAGTAGTAAAAAAATTTAATAAAAACATTTTGTATTTAGATTTAAATTACTTTTACAGATCGATATGTCCTATTAACCCACTAAAATATCTATACGTTTTTTTGACTATTAATTGACAATAATGTTATATTTATTTGTATCTTTACGTTAAAAATTATTTTTAACCTAATTTCATAAATGTTATAATTCCTCTCATTTAACGATATGTAGTTGGTTTTTAAATAGTCAGTTGTTTTGAATTACATCCTCAAGAAGCAACTATCAAAAAATGTTCATAAAGAAGCACCTTGTAGTAATTTATTATTAAAAGTGTTTCGTAAAAACTGGTTTAAATTTTAAGCTGTATCGTATATGAGGATACTACATTTTGATATCCATAATAAAAAATGACATTGGTATTAGACCAAAATTTTCAGTAAAAAAATATTTGTACGTAAACCTAACTTTTTAAAAATATTTTAGACGTTAAGGGCATAATTACAAAAATCAATAAGAATAATTAAGAAGTCATAAAAAAATTAAACAAATGTTAGTCATATGATAGAAGGTAATGAGCATATTTAATGTTTTTAAGTAAATGTAAATCAGACAACAAAAAGTTAAGGTAATATTTTTAAAATCCTTAATTTAACAAGACGCTTTTATACGTTTTATCTTTGTTGACACAAAAAACTTTAATAAAAAATTTATTTTGACAAGGTCAGTATTATACACTAGTAATTTGAAATTCAAATAAAGTATGATATTATTTCATTAACTCCAGAATACGGTTTTTTATTTTTCTTCTTTTTCTACATTTTCTCTTTTCATAAATATGTAAAAATAAATATAATAGGAAAAAAATAATATTATTAGTATTTTTTATTGGGTATCAAAGCTAAAAATTTTAATTTTATGGCAATATTTATAATTGTAATAAAATTTAAACCAAGCGTTTAAAATGCCCAATGACAAGAACTTAATTAAAAATTTAAATATATATCTATTTTATTAGCTTAGTAAAATAGTTCTGAAAATTTAAGCAACCAATTTAAATTAAGCCAGCAAATATGCTTTTATTTGTTTGTGTAATTTGCAAAAAAAGTATGTAGTTTGTAAAATTATATGTTGACTCATAAAAATAATTTTATTATAGAGCTATAAAATAAACACATAAAGAATTTATTTTCCATAAAAATAATTTCATGTTTTTCGGTTTTAAATAATTTGCAACACAAATTTATTAAAAATAAAATTATTTATGATTTCGTTATAATATCGATAACACCCAAGTTTATTAAAACTGAAATGTAAAATTAACGAAACACGGTTTCCATTTCTAAATATTTTAATAAATATCGATTTAATAATTTAAAGTTACTTTTTATAGTGGTTTTCAAAATCATACTTAATTTCTTATTTTAGGCCACAATTTAACATATAAGAACCTAGAAAGCATATTAATGTTTTAAAATTTAATCCTATTTTTTTTTGTTTCTCCTTAGTGGCTGTTTTACTTTATTAATGTATTAAAATTTTAAAAGAGTTTGTATATTTTTGTTTATTATTTAATTGATCATCAAAAATGAAGACAAATGGTTTTCTATTAATATGGTTTTCGAAATGTTAGTTATCTTTGTTGATTACGTTAGGCCTAAAAAAATCTATTTTTATTTCACAAGTGACAAATTTTAAAAGTAGGCGTGAAAACCAGCAGCTGTTAGCTGGTAAAAAAGAGAGCAATTTTCAGTGACAAAGAAATCCGAACACCCAGTAAAAATGATTTTTTTTCAATAACTTTTTGTTTACAAGTTTATTATAACAAAAACAACACATGATAAATTTTTTTACTTCACTTTGGCAAGTTTTTTTAATTCTTGTTTTATTAGGATTTTTTTTTCCAATATGTGATAGCTGATGAATGAAATATTAAAGATTAGTATAATCAGGATTTTCAATGATCGTGTTAGTAATCGTTGTTTGCAAATGTTAATAATGCCCAGGGAAAAAAGAAATGTAAATTATCGCCAATTAAGCGAGTTTAAACGGGGACGGATAGTTGGATTAAGGGAGGTTGGACTTTCATACCGGGATATTGGTGCTAGACTGCAAAGAAGTTTAGTTACTGTGGTGAGATTTTGTCGGGCATGGCTTTAAGAAGGCCGAACACAAAGAGCCAGAACAACACCTTTTTAAGACCGCCGCCCAAGATTGCAAGCTTTACGAACTCGTTTCTCCACAACCAGGGCATTTGGAAACCAGTGGTTCACAGAACATGGAAGGCGAATTGAATTGCAAACAGTTAATTGTCGAATAAGAAGTTTTTTTTTTCATTTCGTCCTCATTAGCTCGAGAGCATCGAAATAATCGACTTTAGTGAGTGGAGAACGACAAGCGTGGGACCAGGATAGAACACGGAGGTCTTAAGCGACGCAACCCGATTTTGTTTAGCACGATGGTCAGGCACAAGTATGAAGGCAACGTGGAGAACGCCGTGATACAAATTTTTTTGTTAAAAGGCATATTCATCGTACTGTTGGGATTATGGTGAGAGGTGCCATTGTTTATGGCTCTAGGTCTCCTTTAGTGTTCATTAGAGGCAGCATGACCACTCAGCGTTACATTGAAAAAATAGTAAAGCCACTTTTAATTCTATATCTTATGACTCTCCAAAATCCAACTTTCCCACAGGATAATGCCCGACTACATGTGGCAAGAGTAACGTTAGACTACTTGAACATGCCAAAATTAATTTGCTGCCATGGCCACCACGGTCTCCTGATTTATCCCCCATTGAACACGTGTGGGACATGATCGGCAAAAGATAAAACAATTGACAACAGCCACCTCAAACTCTGGTTGTGCTTTGACACGAAGTTAAGGTGGCCTGGAATGAGATATTGATTACCTAATTAGAAGTATGTCTAGACGCATTAGTGAATGTGTAAGACGCCATGGCGCATCAACACATTATTACACAAACCTAATAATAAAGTTAGTCTATCTTTAAGGAATTAGATTGGAATTTTAATCATTTGCTTACTACGACCATCCTGATGTTTGTGTAAAATATTACTGAAGTAAAGTCATTTGTACTGGGCGTTCGAGTTTCTATGTCACTTAGTAAATATTTTTTTATAGTTAAATTTAAACCTGTAATAAAAAAATAGATGAAAAAAAAAAAATAAAAAAAAATATATATATATATATATATATATATATATATATATATATATATATATATATATATATATATATATATATATATATATATATATATATATATATAATATATTATATATATATATATATATATATATATATATATATATATATATATATATATATATATATATATATATATATATATATATATATATATATATATATATATATATATATATATATATATATATATATATATATATATATATATATATATATATATATATATATATATATATATATATATATATATATATATATATATATATATATATATATATATATATATTAACAAACAGGGAGAATCTTGGACAAAGTTATTTTTTGAAAACCAGTTTAAATAATGCGCTTTTTTTTAAATAAATTTTCAACTGTTGTGAGCAAGAAATTTTATAAAGGACACGATAACCCAAAAATCAAAAGACTTTGCCTCAAAGACTTATAACCTAAGATGAAAATTTAAAAGGTATTATTTACTTTAAATTATTTAAAATCTGTATCTAGAAAAATTTATTGCTAACTTTTATTTTTATATCTATATATATAAAAGAAAGTTAAACTTGGGTACAGTGTTTAACAAATATACGTAGAATTTTACGAAAACTCTAAATATTGGATAAATACCAAGTGTACCAATAAGTAAATATAGATAGATAAATATCTACTTTACCTTTTGCAAAAAAAATATTTTAAAGTTACATTTAAAGTTAATTGTGAAAATTGGGTACAGTGTTTAACAAATATACGTAAATTTTTACGATGATTCTAAATATTGGATAAATACCAAGTGTACCAATAAGGTATTGTAGATAGATAAATATTTACTATTTATTAAAAAAGTTTTTTAAATTTAAAAAATTTTTGGAAAAGATTTTACATTAAAAAAAATTATAAAATTATTTAATTGTTAAACTAGCTTAATTTTAAAAAATTTAAAGCTTGTTGTAATTAAAGCAAACCAAAGTTACCAAAACAACCAAAAATAAACTCTTTTTTTGAATTTATATAAGTCTTTTTTCTTTTTAAACAGTTCTGTGCTATATTTGGCCATAAAAATTTTTAATTTATGTAAATAGTTATCCTACGGTTCATAAATTACTGTGTCTCTATAAAAAAATATATAAAATGTCGGTCGTATCAGGCGACGCATAGCTTTTATCCCTTATTTTAATATAAATCTGGGTTAACATTTACCACAAAAGAAAATATTCTTTTTATATAAAGGAAATTGATCACGCAATATTGGGGGAATAAAATAATTTTAATATCGTTGCAAA
Source organism: Listronotus oregonensis (assembly GCA_019359885.1). NCBI lineage: Eukaryota > Metazoa > Arthropoda > Insecta > Coleoptera > Curculionidae > Listronotus > Listronotus oregonensis. The sequence goes on along the minus strand of JAHBCN010001820.1, from coordinate 51,706 downwards.
AATATATGGAAACCGGTTGAACAACCGATTATTGAAAAAAATATATATTTTCGTGGAATCTGAATAAAAAATATTATAAAAAAGCCGAAACCACTTTGTCATTGCTATTTTTGTTGCTTAATGCAAGTTAACTAGAAATAAATAAGCAAAAAATATTTTTTAAGGAATTTTAAAAAACGATAAGCAGGATTATTGTAAAATGAAAAATTTAATTATCAATTATTTAAAAAAAAGTCTTTGTTTTTAATAAAACAGATTCTTGGACCCCAAAAAAGTACTTTTTTTATTAAAAAAATGGGATAATTATAAAATAATATTTAAAAAAATATAAAAGCCAATAATTGAATATCATTAGGTTTGGCATACTTTAATAAGTGGCGTGTATAGGAATGGCCCTGGTATTTGAGAATGAAACCTAAAATTAAAAAAAATCCTATTTTAAAAGTTTTTGGGCTATCTGATAATTTTTTAATACATGTTTATAATAACTACACCTATGATATTGCTTGTAATAATGTAAAAAAAGGTGTACCTATAAAAGTAAATGAATCTGTGCATACCCTGTTTTATATTAAATGACCAAGAAAGTTCGTTTCAGGTTATAAATTCCTTATTAATAAAGACACGAATTAAACATTTTTCCCGAATATGTATTGTTTTTTATAGAACAAATTAAAATACTTTTTATATGCCTTTAGTATTTAAGATTACAAAAAAAAATGTATCTAAATAATAAGTTTTTTTTTTAAATTGGCCCATAACAATTTTTAACGAAAATTCTTTTTTTAACAGAATACAAAAAAGACAAAGGAAAATAAAAAATAAGTTTTTAGTAACGAGAGATTTAATGATGTGCCAAAAAATGTTTTTTTTTATTTGGCTGTATAGTATACCAATTGCACCAAAATCGAAATCTTAACAAAATTTTAAATTTTGTTTATTTATTCCTGGACATGTTTGCATTTAAAAATACGACTATAGTGACTCATAGCCAAAATGATGCAGTTGCATTTAAAGTACTTTAAGTGTCAACTAAAACCCCAAAAAAAATTTAATAAACCAAATTAAGTTAAAATATATAGATCACATGTTAGTTAAAAACGGATTTCTTTATTTTGACAATAATTTAATAAACAAGAACATTACGATACTTTAATATTTGGTCAGCATTATTTGATCTCACAGCCAAAATGATGCATTATTAAATAATATCCATTCTTCCGTTGTTTCTATTCGTAAAATATTTTTATTACTTATTTGATTTCTGTGTACTCTGTTCTTCAAATGTGTTTAAAGATTTTCGATGACATTCAAATCAGGCGATTAAGGAGGTGATTTTATGACATGTGGGCAATTAGAAGCTTTCACGAACTAAGTAAGAGGTGTGTTTGGGATCATTGTAGTGGTAAAAGCGAAAGGTTTCAATAATTTCAAATTTTATTGCGCTAGTCCTAAGATGCTGTCTTTAAAAATGATGCTGTCTTAAAATATTAAAATACATATACTGATTCATAATACCCTCAATAAAATGGATACTGCCTACTCCAGCAGATGACATACAGCCCCATAGCATAACGACTCCTGGGCCATGCTTGACAGGGCCTTAATGTTTTTTTCTTTTAGCTTTTCATTTGGCTTTCTGAACACAGTTATTTTTCCATCTGACCCAAAAAACTAAACAAATCAGTTTTCGACTAACATGTGACTAGTTATTTTTACTTAATTTGGTTTATTAAAAATATTTTTTTGGGTTTTGAGTCGGCACTTAAATTACTTCCAATGCAACCGCATCATTTTGGCTGTGAGTCACTGTATATGACATACTGATAATAATATTATTAGAATTTTAGATGGCCTTTAAAAAAATAATTTAATTTTATGTAATATTATAATCACTAGCTTTTCTGCGGTTATATTTTGCATGAAACAAAAGTTTATTTAACTTGTAACTGTTCTTAAAAAGTAACCTTAAAAAATTAGTCTAAAATTATTAAAATACTACACAAATATTGTCTTTGTAAAAATAAACATAAAGAGACCAGAAAACGCTAAATATAAACCAATATTTTATTAGTTGTTTTATCGACTGAATTATTATTATATCATGAAAATAATAATTATTATTAAAATTATCTATTGAAAATTTTAGTTGCACCTGTAATAATAACAGTAATAAAAAACTGTCAGATTTAAATATATGGTATAATCCAAAGAAAACTATTTAAATATTTTAAATGTACGTGAATAATCGGAACTAGCAATAAAACCAAATTAGAAAATTATAAGTAAAAGGTTAACAAAATTTTATAAAAAATGTACGTTAGTTAGGTTTAAAAAAAATAGTTAATGATCATTTTAAAAATTAATCGGAAAATTTTGTTTTTCGTTTAAACCATAACATATTTCTTAAGTTTACAAGATCCTGGGATACATTTAGGTTCCTTAAAAAGTACCGGCAAATATTATGGATTAAATTGATCCATAGATTGGTAAGAAAATTCTTTACTAAAACTCTAATAATCCAGCAATGTTACATGATTGCAAGTCAATTTTTTATGCATGAAAACAAAAAAAAACTCGCCGACACGTCGGCAAAAAGGGATAAACAGATAAGTCAATACCAAAGTTTTTGTTGCCAAGTTACAAAAAACTGTCTTTGTAAACTCCAACTTTTTAAGTGCCCCAGAATAAAACCTTTTTTCCTATTCAGTTATTCCTTTAACTAGATTACTTTGTCCGAAAAGGTTATGTTTTTTACAACCAAAAGAGAAAATATTTTCAGCACATTTAAATGTTTTAAATTATGTTTTACATATTATTTATTTTTGCAGATTTTTCTTACAGACTAGGAAATGTAAATTAAAAAAAAATAAAGTAACTATTTTAAAATTCTTTTAGGAGTAACAATTGTTCGTAACTGCAACCAATTCTTTACAATAATTCTCTTTGGTTTTTTTAGGTGGATTATATTTTTTATCTTTTTTATGTGCAGTTATCCTAACAAGCTTTAAAAGGTTAAGAAAACAAAAAATAATAGAGCTACACAATAAAGCTATTACAAATATTTTAAGATAAAAAATATAGATATTTAACAAATAATTATTGACACTAGCAGTAATAAGAGAGATGTAATAATAATAATAAATTATCGTGTATTCAGTAACATTCATGCAATATAGATATTCATAACCCATCTTTTAACTTTTTAAGTGCAATTTTTGGTTGTATGATTCACAGATATTATGTACCTTTTTACAGGTTGGGGGATGTTACCCCAGTAATTTATTAATTTTTTTAAGTTCCATAAAGTAAGTTTTCTAGTTGTAGTACAGTTGCATCAACAAAGATTTATATTTGCGACTTTAAAGTAACTAATTTCTAGTGTCAAAAGCAATAAGGCATAAAAAAGAAATATAAGGTGTAAAGAAATAGCTTTATCGCAAAATTAAAACAAATATTAATAATAAAAATATTGTTTGTTGGCATAAATAAAATTATTAGATTTAATTCATAGGGCTCAAACGATAATTTAAACAAATTATTATGTGCTAAGGATCTAAATAAAAGCATCACTTGATTACTGTCTCTGTTACTTTATAATAAATTATCATTTCTTATTTAAAATTATATTGTTTTATCATTTTCTACTTAAAACTGAAACAAAAAAAAAATGTTAAAAACATAAATATTCATGCAGAAATACTAAATAAAGTTTTGTATAAATATGCCAGAAAAGTAAAATCTATCAAGATAAAGCAAAAAAATTATTAAAAAAGTTACTATAGGCGGACAATAATTTTTTCATCTGGTTACGTTAAAGTAATACGTAGTACTAAATATTAAAGAAAATAATTAAAATACTACTAAAAAAGAAAAGCACAGTTACACTAAAGAAGTTGGCAAAATCGTAATATAGTTAATGCGCGCCGCTGCAAATTAAGATATTTTAATTTGACAAATAAACATAACTAAATTAAAAAAAAAACAAATAACTTTGCATTACAGATTCTAAAAAATTAAAAAGCAAATTTGCCGCCTAAATACCAGACAAATACTAATCTGCTTTACATTTACGGGATATCGCGACTTATCAGTTGAGTAAGTCGCCCACCTAACATAAATATACTTTGTAAAAAAAAATCAGTTTTAAAATTTAAATATTTTCTTTAATTAAGTATGTTAGACAACAAACCCTTTAATTTTTGGGAATGTATTTTAAATCATCATTATCAATCATGTATGTAAAATTACATTCTAAACTAAACTAAATAACTTTTATAATCGTAATACCTTATGGTGTTCGATCAAAAAATGTTCTATTTACTACGTCTAAACCTATTAAAAAGTCTACCTAACCTATCCCCTATTCGTCAGAATGTCGTAACTTTTCCCAACCTTAAACCTAATAACTTCCTCTGCTTTCTGGCACTAAGTTTTGATAAGAGGTTTCTTGTTCCCTCCAGAATTTCTTTTTCGTCATCGTAGTCCTCTTGATCATTGTCCTGACAAGATACAAATCCGCTTTCTGGACGCGATATGGGAAGTGGTTCTAGAAGTTCAAACCACCGTTCTACTTTGGCAGTCGAAGAGAGCTAAACAATAAAAAAATCATTGTCACTAAGCGCATGATGTATTTTGTTTATTTGTAACAAAAAACAACAAAATATATACAAAAAGTAAAAATTTTAAATTTTACTCAACATTGTATATTATAGTGTGTACTACGGGCAAAGTATACAGAATCAAAACACGCAGTGGGGACACTCCTCACCCCCCTCCCCAAGGTAGCTGCTAGCGAGTGGTGGCGAGTTAAGTGCTTTGGGCATTTTCGCAGTACACAGACTGTCGTCAATCGTGGAATTTTTGGACCGGGATCCCGAGAGCTTTTTTTGTGATGATTAATAACAAGCTAAAACTTTGTGAGTGGCTTCGTTTCGACGAGTCGCCCAAATTCTGACAGCAGCAACATTGAACTGTGATAGGACTGCTTCCGAGAAACCTCCAACAATGCCGATTTTTCAGGTGTTGCAAAATTGATACCTAACAGGTTATTTCTAACATATTTTGTTAAGATTTTTATGAAAAGAGAGAAAAAGTGTTTGTCCTACAAAAACTATGATAGGTATACCGAGTCCTCACATCTAACATGCTGAAAAAACATACAGGTATAAATTCATCACTAACAAGCTATTTTTTTTAATATTGTTGAAAAAATATTTTTTAAAATTATTTACACTATTGTCCTACAAATTGGTCACTACGATTTTGTAGTCCTACAACCAAAATATGCAGATTTTAGGGGAGCTACTGTACTCATTACTAACAAGCCGAATTTTGTTTTGTATTTTAGAAATAATATATAGATTACAATAAAACATTTGTCCTACAATTAAAATGATAGATAAAATTGCAGGCTTCGGTTAAAATTTCACAATATTATTTTTTTGAAAAAATGAACGGTCACAGTTGACCGCTTTCTTTATATTTTTAATACGTTATTTTATTCTTTAATAATAATTAATTAAAATTTTATTAAAATAATTTAGACCTTTTAGTTATAAGGTCAACTTGGGTTATTAAAGTAAAATGGTAAAAGTGCATTTTTTTAATACGATTTGCTAATTGCCCAAGGGTACAACTAACTAATACCACTACTTTTAAATAAATTATAACTTAATATTATATCCGTAAATTTTTTATGATCTTCACTTGATATATCTCTTAAAAATTTAAAATATATGAATAGGTGAAATATGTATTGTGAAAAATAAGAAAGGAACCGGGTGAAACTTATGCAATGTTGGCAAAAATTTTTGAAATAAGTGTAGGAATCGATATTTTTAACAATAGGACCTTTTAAACATCAGAAAACTGTAAAATTCGGCAGTCTTAGTATATGTATATGTGTGCAGAATGTACAGTCTAAAATCAAAAAAATAATATATATTAAGGACGTTTCAAGGTCTTTAAAAATTATAAGCCTAAAAGCTATAGTAAAAAAGTTTTTAAAAAAATATTTCATATGATGTCTCAAATCTACCACCTTGTAAAGAAGAATTGTTACAACAGGTTAAGGGAACTGTTTATATCGCAAGTGTATGGTGCAATGCTCACATGCGATATCCAACAGAAAAAAAAACAGAACATTATGGTTGAAGTAAAATTGATAATTGCTTTGAATATTACTGGTTCGGTGGATCCAAAGCCCATTTTTTAAAGATTTATTTACTGTCTTTAACGGTATTTGTTTAATAATTTTTTTCGATAATATTACCTTTTTCAAAAGTTCACTACAGTTTATTAAAATATATAATTCTTTTATTAGCCAACAGACAACATAAATGTGAAATCGATGACGACGAAAAAGGTAGAAATGATAATAATACCAAAGTCACTGATGATGATGATGATTCTGACGTAGAAAGTGATAAAAAACAATTATTATATCCAGACAATGTTCTTACTTTTTTATAAAATACATATATTAAATTAAAATAAATACTTATTTCAGTAAAAAAGTATCAAGTAAAAAATCAGAAGGAGCATCAATTTCGGTTTTCCAGGAATGTTTAAAGTTGACTATGATTCTGATTTTTCAATATTTTAATATTACAAAAATGCTTCTTCTTTTAATTTCAACTTTTTATTTTTTTTTTAATTAATTTTATAAAAGCAGTTTTATTTTTTATTCCGATCTTACTAAAAAAATATTGCACGAATTAGGTTGAAAATTGGTGTACGAATCCCTTGTAACATTACGAAGGGCCTATGTGATTTTTTTAAAATTTTTCCAAAAAATTTTTCGACAAGAGAAAAAAACATTTGGAAAATCTTGGTAAGAAGCACATGTTTGCCCTCCTAAATGTTCCAAAGGATTAGTATACAATTTTGGATTTATTTCATTTAAAATTAAAGAAGTACATAAAAGTTGACTTTACCTGCCTTTTAAAGAAAAACCTGTTTCTCCGATTTTCCGACTATCTACGTAATAATTTGTTAAATCTATGTATAGATTCTCATTCTACAAGAAATTTTACTACATCCCTTAGGCGGTGTCCAATATTTTTTTCGTTGTCAAAATATTAAACTATTGTATAAAATCCAATCATCTTATAGAACAAAAAAAATCTTTAAAACATTTGTAGGACTAGCTCTGCCTATTACTATTTTTGTGGGAGAGTTAATTTTTTCTTCATGGAGTATAGTTACCTACCATCTGCTATTTTTGTTCTACTGTTAGTAATGAGTACAGTAGCACCCCTGAAATTGATATATTTAAGTTGTAGGACTACAAAATCCTATTGACCTATTTGTAGGACAATACTGTGAATAATTTTTAAAAATTGTCTTAAACAATATTTAAAATATTAGCTTGTTAGTGATGAGGTTATATACATAAGTTTTTTTAGCATGTTTGACGTGGAGGACTCGGTATACCTATCATAATTTTTGTAGGACAAATACTTTTCCTCCCTTTTCGTAAAAATCTTAACAAAATATGTTAGAATCAACCTGTTAGGTATCAATTTTGCAACACCTGAAAAATCGGCATGTTTGGAGGTTTCTCGGAAGCAGTCCTATCACGGTCCAATGTTGCTGCAGTCAGAATTTGGGCGACTCGTCGAAACGAAGCCACTCACAAAGTTTAAGCTTGTTATAAATCATAAAAAAAGCCCACTGGATCCCGGTCTATTTGTGTTGTAAGCGATATTTATACCTGTATTTGTGATTTTCCTTTTTGACTGGGCTATTTTTTCTATTAACTAAATACTGGTAGTCTATTGTTCAGTGGATGGATGTTATACAAAAATGGGTACTCCAGGATCTCATTTATTCGTTCTTCAAAAGATACAGAAGGGTATGGAAAATTATTTTATATTGGTACTATGAAAAAGTCCTTAAATATGAGTAGAGTAGAAGTACTTATTAGATTTTTTGTGTATATCTGCAGGTGTAATAAAAATTTTTTTTCAGAAAATCGATTAGAAGTATTGGCATTTTTGAAAGAGAAAGTAAATATTTCCTTGCACTTAGTGGCTGCCTAGGAAATATTTAATTTCATACTGTGAGGAAATATTATTGCCTGACAGTTATTTGTAAACCAAAAAAAGTGATTGAAAACAAGTTATTTAGTATAAAAAAACTAATTTTATTTTGTTCTTATTTAGTTAGGGTGATATCAAAAATATATTTTTTTACTACTAACCTGAGAAATCACCATTACCTACTGCATTCCTCTAATCAAAAGTAATATTCCTCTCCCTAGGTAAATAATAATAATAAAAAAACACCTAGGTAAATAATGAAAAAATGTCAGTCATATTTATAGAAATTGGGGACACCATTTTGTGTGTAAATCGGTCCTGATTGATTTTGACTTGTTAAAAAGTGTATGGTTGATAAACCTGTCAATGTCAAATTTTTAAAATGGTAAATAATTAATTTTGTCAATTATTGTTGTTTTAGGGTCCGACCACTATAACTTTGGGAGAGCACGTGGTCACGGCCGCAGCCAATCAGGGATTTTAAATAGTTGACGTCGCATTCAAGGCGTGAATCACGTGGTGTCCCAAAGTTATAGTGGTCGGACCCTCCACTCGCTGTTTTGTTTATTGTTATTAGTTAGATCTGCGATATTTTAGAAATATTTTTTACATTAAAATCCTTTAATTACCTGTTTGTTTATCGTGTCACTGCCAACACTAACCAATACAGCAAATCAATCAGAAAAACTTGATTTACGCAAGTATGGGAAAAACTACTTATAAGACTTGTGCCCAATTTCTTTGAATATAACTGTACATGTCTCTTCGATTTTTTTGGCCACAAATCGCTACTTATACTAGCTGTCACCTCTCTAAAATTAGGCGGGGTACTCACTTTCATCTTTAAATCAGTGTAACTAAAATTTTCACTCTTTTCTGATATTATACACAGGTTTTATCCCAAACTTTTAAATAGCATCAATTTACGAGAACTGGACATTTAAAATTTCATTGACTGACTTCCCAGCCTACTGTGTATTTGGAAATATTTGAAAAGAAAGCAGGAAATGACTAATATTAAAATCTAATAATATCAAATAATGGTAATATATCAGTGTTAGTAGTAAAAAAAATGCTCTATATACTTCGGGTGGGAAGACCATTATAGAACTCGCACACTATAAGTGCTCGCTATATAATGGTTTACTTCTCACCCTAGGTATAATATACTATTTTTGGTTACCTATAATATTTTATTTTTTACAGATGTTATATAGGGTGATTTATTAGCTCACCATCAAATTGTAACAAATAAAAGGTAGATAGTATTAGGAAAAACATCACATAGTCATGAATGGCCGATTTAAATTATTTGATAATTTACAGGATCTCCAAGTTTTTAAGTAATTATTAAAAAAAAGATTACATAACTAATTAGAAATTAAATAAATAAATCGGACATTATATTTGATTTAAGTTTTGGTTAGTTAATATCGTATTATAGTATTATTATAAAAGTATAGTTATTATATAATGTTAGTATGTTACATCTTTAATTAAATTATTACCATGAAATTATTTCTTTTAATTAAATATTTAATTTAATAAACAACATAATTTTGTGAACACCAAAATTTAAAACAAGGTAAGTAAACAAATCTACATTATACCAATTTGTATATTTAGTATTTCGCTAACCGCGGTAGAATCATCCAAATAAAATAGATACGCTTCGAGTGCGCGCGCGCGACCCCCCTATTTGCCCACGTTGTCCGTCACGAGCGCTCCTAAATCGCGGCACGTCTTTGATGCAGAGAGGAAAAAGGCACCGACGAGGGTGTCCCTACTGCCTATTTTAATGCTGTCTACTTTGCTATGGGTTTGTTCCAACCCCGCAAAAAATCGTTTAGTGTACGGTCATGCGCAAGCCCAGTCAAATAAACCACGGTAGTTTATTTAACTGAGCTTGCGCGTGACCGTGCAATAACAAGTTTTTTTTGCCATGTTGAAACAAACCTTATGTCAACTTATGCAGATCAATTTTGGATTTTTTTTGTCTAAAATGTTTATAAATGTTATGTACCTTAAACGAAATCTAGGTATTTATACATTTAATAATATAACTTGTGGTAACTGATGTGCAAATTGCCACTAGAACACGTACAGCAGCAAAATATTTGTACTTGGGTAAGATCACCCCAAGTGAACCCCCTATTTTCCACTTGATCATGGAATTTAGGTTTCTATATTTTTTTAGGAAGAAGACATCATCTACAATTAAATCGCTAAACAGTTTAACAAAATTTTTATTTTAGTAATAATATTTTTTACAATAAAAATTTTGCGTAATTCTTCCTTAAATAATGAAAAAAAAATTTTTTAGGTTCGCTATATATTAGAGTAAGTATTAAAAATTCAAAAATAATCTTATTTAACACTTGCTTTTATTTATTAAATATAATTGAGTTGAAAAATAATAACAATGGTTTAATTTTTAATAACAAATGACAATTAACAAATATATTATTTAAATGAAATAGTACATATTTAAGTAACATTCTATTTTTAATTTTATTTTATTTAGACATTACTGTTGGTTAAAATTTATTCTTGTTTAGACAATCAATTTATATTTTTAATAAGTCAATTTAAATTTTCAATTTACTAACAGCCATTCTAAATAAAAAATTAAAAATTAGCGTTTGGTTGCTGCCTTCATTTGTTTAAATTTATAGTTAGATCAGTACTAGAATGAAAATTCGGTGCTCTTTGAAAAAAAAAAACATAAAAAGTAGCTAACATGGTTTGATTTTTACTGGCGGCGGCTTTTGCTTTTTATATGGACTACACACACGTGCGGGAAGCGGCACATTATAAAAAACAAAGGCGGCCTCCAGTAAACATCAAACCTCTTAAGCTAATTTTTATGTTTATTTTTTTTAAAGTGCACCGAATTTTCATTCTTATACTGATCCGACTATATATTTAAACAAATAAGGGTAGCAACCAAAAGCTATTTATTGTTTTTTTTCGGACATGGAGTGGCTGTTAGTAAGTTATGAATTTAAATTAAATTATTTAATTAAATAAAATAAAAAATAGGATGTTACCTAAATATGTACTATTTCATTTAAATAATTTATTTGTTAATAAAAATTAAAATATTGTCTTTATTTTTTTACTATGTTATATTAATTAAATAAAAGCAATTGTTAAATAACATTATTTTTTAGTGTATAATTCTTTTATTTACGCTAAGTCGATAGTGCGCTTGAACGCGCTGTATCAGCATGGCGTGGTGCTCGCTCATAAACAAATTTATATTATGTAAACCAATTGCAAGCAGTGCAATTTTTTTAGAATTATTTAAATATAATAAATAGCAAATCTAACAAAACAATTTTTTCCTTATTTTTGGAAAGAAGTGATCAAAATTTGTATTTGTTTATTTAAATGTTATTAAAAAATATGATAACAAACAAATAATCTCCAGATGTTTTACTATTTTAAAAATAATCATTTTAGACAACAAATCCTGAAAATTTTTGAATTTTCTTTAATGTTTTTTTTGTAATTGATGTTTAAATTTAAAGTCCGCAAAATTTTCATTGTAAAAAAAATTGTTGTTGAAATGAAAATTTTACTAAACTGTTTTGGGATTTAATTGTTGATGATCTCTTCCCTCTCAAAAAATATATAAATCTAAATACCATGATCAAGTGGAAAATGGAGGGTCCGCTTAAATATGTTTTGTCAAATAAATCCAATCAGGGAAACATTTTAAAATATTGTATTTATTTTAAGGTGAAAATTAACTACAAGGTTAGGCTACGGTGTAATTATTAAAATAAATCACGAATGGTTATTTTGAAATAGAATAAATATATTTAAAGTAAAAACATATTATTACACTTTTATAAAACAAAGTAAGCAGACATAATTATAAGAAAAAAAAAACAAATTATGCCCATAGAGCTAAACGTACAAATTTAAGATAATTTTTTAACATATTTTTTATTTAAAAAATCTATGAACCTAGAGGCATATCAGGACTAGGGTTTTTTTTAATTTATCAATTCTTATTTAAAAAAATACAGAATTAACTACGGTAATAATTTAAAATTGACCGGTATACAAAGGTTTAATAATGGCGAGTTATTAAACTCTAGGTGATTGTTCAGAATATATTGTGTATTTTATTAACTTCAAAGGATTAGTAGTAGCTTTTACCTGTGTAGCCATGTTGTATCAAATGTAAAGCGTAAGCATATTTTTTTATTTTTCAAAAACTGCTTTTATATTTTAAATTTTTTGTTTAAAAGCCCTGCCTGTTTGACCTATATACATTTGGGTTGTGTATCACAGTTTAATGTTTATACCCCCATTTTGTTTCTGTACTTAACTTTGTCCCTGATGTTATTTAAAAATCTTCCTAAATGTTTATCAGTTTAGTTAGGCTATTTTAATGTTCTTTTTTCTTATCAATAAAGAACCTCCCAAGTTTCCTCGCGTTCTCAACCATAATTTAAATTCTTTTAAGCTTTTTAACTAACCAGCCTAAAGTAAAAGAATCCCATACATGTAATTTATAAAGTTTTCGAAATTCTGTAATAAAGCTAGACTTTTAAAGATACAAACTTACAATTTTTTTTACAAAAGCTTATTCAAGAAAATGTCGAAAATGTGTTGTATAATCCCATATTTGTAAATACACAAACCCATCCGTGACATAGGGCTGAAGTTTTTCAGCATTGATTTAATAAAGGAACCAACACTTTCTCCTTTACATTATTTGGTCTTTAACCTACTTTAAAAAACAAGTGCATAGGCCTTTCAATTATTATTGGATTGAGACACCGAAAATGTTGTTTAGTTAATTGCCTTAAAGACAAAATCATGTTTATTTATGCAAACGATATCTGCCAATTCCCTGCCGCTACATATGAGCGTCTAAGATGTGCAAAACAAAGAATCTACTACTTCTTTCTTAAGGTTTGGCATTCTTTATCTTGTCTAAGTAAAAGCCATTAACGTAATAATGATCTTATTATAACAGTAAAGTTTTTTCCTCCTGTCCCACATTAAGCTGTAGTGAATCTGTTTTTTCTTTATGGGTATTTTTATAGCTTCTTGTTTAAAAAAATGTAACAGTTATTTTTTTTTCTTGCAGCTCCCGATGGCGCAAGACCAAGTACCACTCTTATGTATTTCTTTATAGTTTATATAAGCCTCAAACTTTATGCGTTTTTTCATGTCTAGAGTACCTAAGCTAAGGAACTTTATGCCTGCGGAGGTCTTTCCTTCCCGCATAAACCTCTAATGCATAAACTTTTCCCTACTATCTTGAAAAGCTCAACGGTACAGCATTTGGGTTCTGGACTGTCTTGGGGAAACGAGAAAAAAAAGTAGATTTATTTATTTTTTAAAAGACTTTCCCAAAACAATTGTAATATTATTTAAAAGTAGTTTGGGTTCTAAATTGTTAATTTAAAATAACTGACTTTATAACACATATGTTTAGAATTTTATGCCAAATCTAAAAATAGAATTATGTTTTTGTTAAATGGTTCAAAGATAAAAATTATTAGTTAAATGTTATATTTTAATTTAATATATATATATATATATATATATATATATATATATATATATATATATTATATATATATATATATATATATATATAGTTAACATATAAAATTATATCTCTTATACGATAAATTATATATTGTTTTAATATATATGTATATAATATATATATATAAATATATATATATATGTATATATATATATATATATATATATATATATATATATATATATATATATATAATATATATATATATATATACATATATTTCGAAGCTGGGTCTAACATAGTAAACAGTTATAATCTCTTTCTCGCACCGATGAAATTATTCTATTGTTTTCCAACCCTAATTGTCATAAACTTTTCACTTTAAATGCAGTTTTAATTTTGTATTACAAATAATAATGTAAATTTATTATTTAAGAGTCGTAAAACAATGATTTGTTTGTTGCGAAGAAAAGAGAAGAAATAATTTGTTGAGGTTTATAATATTCAGATAAGCTAAACTTAATCTTGAGATAGGATTTATGTGTAATGAAAAGATATATAAATTGGGGATATGTGAGTGAAACAGAAATATAGCAAAATATCGTCTCATTTCTATATTTCTTTATTTTTCATTTTTAATTTAAATGGTTAGAGGGGCAACTTTTAATTGAATTGGTATGAAGGGTACAGCCATTCCGTTTTAACTTTAACCATTGGATTGGGTAAAATGTCTTAAAATAAATCATTCTAGCGGGCAAAAGGATAACAGTAGAAGATACCAATAGTATGCTTATTAACATTTGTCCTTCGGGGGAGCTAATTACCTCCAAATCTTTGACGACACTTAAAACTAAAGATTTATTTTAGGGTACCGCACATGCGCAAAAATTATAACAGCTGTCACTTGTCAAATGTCACCTGTCACCTGTCATATGTCAAATACCACGTGGTCTATAAATTATATGTTTTGCGTAGAATACTTGTGCTAAGATCTAAAATCGATGTACGCATGCGCGCTTTCGGAAGTTATCGATTAAATAAAAAATAAACCCTGACGGTGTGGAATTGGAAGGCAGTTTATTTTTTTAATTTATAGTAACGTCATACCTATTGAATGGAGACAGCATACCAATCGATATCTTAAGCCATAAGGGCGCCATAGCGGTTCAAAGTCAAGCCGAGAGACATCAGTCAGTAATGAGAACGTTAACCCGAAAGTAAATCGACCTTTGTGGCCTTAGTATTTAAGCTGAAGAAAAAAAACTCGATAGAAAGATCAAGGGGATAGTTGCCGATGTTTGGCCAAGGATTCTAAGGTCAAAGAATAATTATAACGATACTGAAGTTCTTAAGGTGTACAATAACCCTATGAAATGTCTTTATCGATCATCTTAAAATTCAAAAATTAAATGATTAAGGTATAAATTTTAATAAAAAACACCCCTATACTTATCAAAATTACGCTCGATCCCGTTTTCTCAAATAACAGCAGTATTATTCCAAATAATAGCATTGTTTTTCCAAATATTAACACTGGTTTTTTAAATAACAAAATTGTTTTTTTAAATCACAGCATTGTTTTTTAAAGAAAAGCATTTTTTTCAAATAGTAGCACTGTTTTTTTAAATAACAGCACAGTTTTTCCAAATATCAACACCGGTTTTTTCAAATAACAGCATTGTTTTTTTAAATCACAGCACTTTTTTCAAATAGTAGCACTGTTTTAAGTGTACAGTGTAACAGTACCGTTATTTTAAAATAAATTACCTTTATTTGTAAAAAGTGCTGTTATTTGAAAATAAACTGTGGTGTTATTTGAAAAAAGAGTGCTGGTATTTGAAAAAACAGCACTGTTTTTCGAAAATACAGCGCTGTTTTTCGAAAATACATTTAGCGCTGTTTTTTCGAAAAAAAGCACTGTTTTTCCAAATACCAGCACTGTTTTTCAAATACCAGCAATGTTTTTCCAAATAACACCACAGTTTATTTTCAAATAACAGCACTTTTAACAAATAAAGGTAATTTATTTTAAAATAACGGTACTGTTTTCTTAAAAAACTGCTTTTGTATTTTGCTGCGGAAATCAAAAAAGAGTTTCCTTTATCCTTAAATAACCTCTTTAGGTCTAGATACGTGTTAATGTAATGACTGGTTGGACCTCAATGACTGCAAATTATAGAGTAGCATGTATTTATTGCATAATTTTCTAATATGGCAGCTAGTATTACTAAAGAATCTGTACTGTACCGACATGCAGAAGTTAAAAAAATCAAACAATAAAATCACTGTTCAAAAAAGTAAATTTAATTCTCTTATGGCTGCTTTTCACAAAGCGAGAGATGCACTGTACGCGGAAAAACCACAGGACCTCTTATCTGCTGCTGAAATAGCTTTTAAAGCATTTACTGGCCTAAAAAAAGTTTAATCGTACCTACCCAAAGTAGTAGGCTTTTCAGCATTTTAAGTGCCACTTTTTGCCGGTTTAAGCGTAATTGCCGCCATTAGCGAAGAGACTGCAGGGATAATAAATACAGTAAACAATGTTAGGACTGCTGCACCCCAGTTAAATGAGTCTCAGTTATACCTCTTAAAAAAACTGGAAGCGGTTTATATTTAGGACCTAACAAGGTTGCTCAAGTCCTATATTTAAAGACCCATAAATACAAATAAATACGTATCATATATTTAGTTTCAATCCAACCACCATGCATACCTTTAGTTAAAGAGTTAAAAGTTTTATTTTAAAAGCTAATTATATACCTCCTCTTCATCTTAGAAATAAAACCAGCAAGTACAAACTTGATCTAATTAGATTAGAAACTTTTATTTACATTTCCAATATTAATAAAACCAATATAAAATTTAAGTCGGTAGCATGATTTTGGAATTCCCACTGGATCGTATTTAATAACTGCAATAAATGATTATCTATCTATAGCCAGCAATTCGTGAAAAAAAATAAGAGCAACAAGAATTTTAATTGTACTCTAGTCTAACGGGTAATGTTAATACGCTTAAGTGTGAGCTTGAATGTTCTCATTCAGTTGACTTTACTAATATAAGGAAAATACTTTTCAAAAGTTGTTAGAATTTTACAATGTTTTGCTAGAGCCCAATATTAAACATGTAATATGTATTACTTTAGAGATAAACGCATAATTGTATATGAGAAAATCTATATAAATAAATCTTGTTTATCGTGGTTATCACAGACTTCTGCAAAGAAGACACCTAGTATGGTTGTTAAATATAATACCAAGAAAATTATCATCTTAATGGTAAATGTATAAGACACCTCTCCAATACCATAACACTTGATTAAATAAACACGCTGCTGCAGTTTAAGCATTTTGCTATTATTTAACTTATTCTAAGTAAATTGTCAAAAATATCAATACAGACATTTGTGACAATGGCACTTTCAATATTTTTTTGAATACATCTTTACTATTTAAGTTTATTTGTTCTATTTGTATTATTATATTATTATTTGTATTATTTGAAGAAAAATCTTGCTTTACTTCATTTAAATTTTGACTAAACTGGAAAATGTTTGCATGTATATAAATTTTATATGAAGAAAAAGTTTTTTTTTTAATTTACATCTAATTTTTCCCAGCAATCCTGGGTGATAAGAAAAAAATATTAGACATGTTTGATTAAGCTATTTAACAAAGTAGTTTCAAAAATATCTATTTCCGATTTTTTTCTTTTTCAAAATAATGGTTCACCCCGTTTATCATATGGCGATTCTATGGATCTAATGGACACATTATCTAATTTGATATACATACTATGCTATATTTATCTTTCTCGAAAGACTAACCATGTTTTCAGCACCAAGCGTAGATCACTACCTACAGCATCTGAGTTCTTATCTTAAATGCTTACTAAATATGCAATATTTTGTCTTCATCGGGGTACTTCGGGATGTTAAACTCCGGTGTTAATTGCCGGAATTTACTATTTTGCCCTTTTGGGGTTAGTATCGGCTCTTCTCGGCGCGATAGAGGATCATCCCCTTCGCTGAGCCTTCGTGTCCTTGTTAACCATCCGACTAGCTCAGTTGTGGCCGGGAACAGGACTCCTTTGGCGTTTCCCCGATAAAGAACGTGGGCAACATCACTTTCACTACCCGGGCCGGCAGTGCCGGGAAGCGCAGTGGTACCATGCCCTGACTGCGAGCGCTCCTGCATCCGAATGTAGTGATGCCAGGAGGCGTTTTTATTCTTGGTCGGTGTTCGTAGCATTTTTAAACAATATAATATTTCTCCTGGAAACCCGCCAGAACCCGCTATGGGTTTCGTATTCAAGTTAAAGCCAAAGTTAAAATATCCTATAGCTGCAATTCCCTGAATATCCCTGTTTTTCCCAGAGGAACCCGCTAGAACCCGCTACGCGGTTCCTGGCGTAGTGTTCCTGGTTAGTTCCTGCTTCTATTAAAGCTTAACCCATCCCGGGTTCTGCCGGGTTTCCTGGTAAATATTCCATTTGAAGTCTGTGAATCTCAATTATTCCCCTTTATCCCGGTTTTTCCTGGGTGAACCCGGTATAACCCGCTATGAGGTTATCCCGGGATGATTCCTAAGTATGTCCCATTTATATTAGTACTTGGTATAACCCGGGTTCTTCCGGGTTTCCCAACGAAATCCTTAAAATTAATTCTGGGTGCGAAAAACACTCTCTGTGTCTTCCTGTTTCTACTTTCCCTAAGTTTCTTCTATCTTCCACGCTTCCCTTTAGTGCAATGGTAGCGGCTACGATTATCCCGTTTTGAAAATAAACAATACCCCGGGACCAGCCAATTCAGGCGGTCCTCGGCGGGTTTATTAGTTACCTCCAGAGAATACGATTTTCTATTATCCTGGGGCGCCTGCTTTTGGCGGCGCCTTTCCAGGTTACTGATTTCTTTTAAAAGTTTCTTAACAAAGAAACGCCACAGTGTGCCGAGCTTCCTGAGTCGGCGTTGCTCCGGGATAGCGGTGGTTCTTGACAAAGAACAAACAAAAATAAATAAAACTCCAGTTTATCCTAAAACTGCTCCCCTAACCCACGTTCCCCACTATTCCTCGATAACAGAAACAGGAGGGATAAAATTAGGCCAAAACGCGAACAAAAATACTTTACAAAAATCTTAAACAAAAATATTACTGGGACTTCCCTAAATTCCCTTAAATAACCTACTCCATAGGTTCTGGGGGGCCTGCCAATCTCTGGGCGGCTTACCCCGGTATTCTTATTAGAAGCGGCTGCCTTGAGCTGCCTGCCTCGACTCAACCAGAAACGCGAAACGGGCCTGATTTTATACATTCCGTAACAATTTTCCCGTTTATAGGCTGTCAGAAAACGAGATATGATTGGAGCCAATATCGACATATCTGATAAGAAGTAAATTCAGATATTTTTTGGGTGTATACGTGATAATATTTTAAATTATTGTGTACGTAGGGAGTTTTTTGCTCATGGCTTTTATTTATGTGACGCAAAACTCCTATTTGATACTTTTTATTAAAAAGTTTATCTACTCGTCTGCGTCTTTAATTACCGGGGCTTAGTTATTGATTATAACTACGATCGGTTATAAAATGTTACAAAACTGGAAGACTTTAAGAAGCAATTCCGCTTTCTGCTTATACTAGATGACAAAAAAAATTAAAGAACTATTATCTATAATTTTATTTTAATTATATTTTAAAAGAGTATTTATTTCCAATCAAGTAAAAAAGGCTTAAATTTGTCGTATGGCATTTAAAAAGTTTGTTTCAAAGTGTTTTATTTTAACAGACAATTTGCTTTGAGTTCGCATGGTCATCTTTCTCAGCTTGTTGATGCTAAAAGAGGGCGAATTGTATGCTTACATGAGGCAGGGAGTTAATTAAAGAATTGTGAAAAAAAGCGAGCTTCCCGTACTTTTTTAAGGTGTTATAAGGCATCGTTCCAAAAAGGCTGTGATTACATGGTTAGAAGCTCTGCACGTCATGGGGAAATAACAGAGCGTCAAGATCACTGTGCAAGACTTTTGGCTCTTAGAAATTACTTTAGTTTTACTCGGAAGATTGTAATTTAGTTTTTAGACGTTATATAAAATGACTAGCCCTAATATGAAAGGACTACAGATATTGGACCGTATATATAATTAACATTTCTTTTACATATAGTTTAAACCATTTATAAAAGGTTTAGTCAATTTACATACTGCCCATCAAGATTCAAACCGTATGTGCATTTGGGTCTTTTCTAATTCGTCCCCGCATTTTTAAATCTTAAATATAATTAACTAAAATAAAAAGCCACATTAACTAACTAGAACTAACCATGGCCGAATTTTTAAACAAATTCAAAAGTCCTCAGTTCTGGTCGGTCATGGTTAGTTCTATTTAGTTAAAGCGGCTTTTTATTTTGAAATTACACCTTGCTTAGTTCTCAAACGGTAAAAACCATTTTCTGTAGCCTCTAGCACTATACCTAAAACTGACCGAGCATCTCCTTATGATACCTTTTTTAATTTTAAACATACGGTCTAAATCTGCGTACTACACAGGGTTATTCAAGGTATACGACACGGAATATTGCGCCTAAACTAAAAGATATTAAAAAAGTTTATTATTTGGATGAATATAGTCTCACCAGTATATGCTGAAATTTATTTCATAATATACAGGGTGTCCCAAAATTGCGAAACACATTAAACCTATGTTTTTCTTTTTAAATGGAACACCCTGAATATTATTTTAATTTTGGCTTCTACGCCCTAAATAAAGGTAAGTTTGATAAGAGTTACCTATACCTAAACCCAAAAATTTTCAAAATATTTTGATTTTTGTGAAAATTAAGAAAAAAATTTAATGTCAAATTTCTCGAAAAGTATTTTCTCTTTTTTCCCCACATTCATACTGGTTGTTGTCAAGTAATTATGATTTAAAATCTTTTTGTCAAAACTAAAAAAAACATACAGGGTTTTGAAATATTAAGATTAAATAATTTCGGATTTTGACAGGCGATAACTTGTTTAATTTAAATGGAACACACTGTATTTTCTATCTCCAATGAATGCGAAAATGAATTCCCTTTTAAACTATATTGGTTCTTCCTTTATACCCAACCTTTCATAGAAGGCGGACAGAACCGCTTTTATAGGAAAAAGAGTTCCCTGGCTTTAAACAGAAAGCGGATAGGACCGTTTTCATAGGGAAAGGCTGGAGATACAGCCTCAAAAGAAACATATGGTTCCTGTAACAAGGACCTAGTAACTACCCACGTCACTGGACCGGAAAAGGAGGGCATGACGGATCTAATTGTCTGCTCGTCATACTTTCCAGGAGACAGGGACACCAGAACAGTGCTCGTGTCCGGTAGCGACACGAGTAAGAGGAGATGTAAAAACTCTTTCTCCCAATCTGATATCAGATTCATTAGAAATCTGATCCTATTGGGAGAAAATAAATATAAAAAGGTGTGAGCCACAATAGACGAGGACGTAAAAAGTCCACTTAGTTTAAACCTAACCTAACCTACCTTAATTTAGGCCATTTAAGTTTAATTTGTTTTGCAATTTTGAAACATCCTGTATATTATGAAACTAATTTTAAAATGTACCCCTAATAAGACTATATTTATTCCAAATAATAAACTTTTTTAGTATCTTTTAGTTTAGGCACAATATTCCGTGTCGTATACCGTGAATAACCCTATATACTGACTACGCAGATTTAGAGTATGTATGTTTAAAATTAAGAATGGTCCCAGTTTAATTTAAGTTATGTTATAATGGCGAGCCACTTCTGAAGGTCACCCGGTTTATGGTGTTTAAGCTAAGTTTTTTTTTGTCAGCTTACTACCAAATTTTTTTTAAATGCGTTTTTAAAATAACTACAATATTCGGTTAAATTTTTTAATTTCTTAAAATTAAAACACAAGCTGAAGAAGGAATAAAGCCATTTTTTGTGAGTCCACAAGATGAGACGTGTGGATTGCTTTCCTCGTGTTGTCTCGTCTCGTGGCAGCACCACCCGGTATAATATGGGAATTTGTTGAATCTAGAAATTTAAACAAAAGTTTGTTTAAAATATTTTTTTATTTTAATTTTAAACTAAAATTTTAAAATGTATTTAAAACAACACGCTTGTTTACATAAATAAATACTGAAGTTTTATTGTAACAATAAATAACCTAACTACATATTATATTTACAAAAAATAACAAACTTAACCAATTAAAATTAACCTACTATCTATAGAAAATCTTCCACATGGGATTTTTGAATATTCATTTTTAATAATTAAATGGTTTATATACATATTGGATATATCTATAGATATGCTTATACTAGCTTTAAATATTTGCACTATCCAAGTAACTTAATAAATACTAACCCAAGATAGAGCAATTACAGGAAAAAAGTTAAATCTATAACATTTATAGAAAACTAAGAGTTAAAACTAAGGATAATATTTTTGTGGTATTATTAAATAGGACATATTTTACGTTCGGTGCATGTGAAGCTAGAAAACGTTATTTGGCATTTTACTCATAGGATCCTGATGATACCTGAACTATTGGGACATTTTCTGAAATTGTAGCCCTTTCTACAGGATTATGCTTTATTAACAAATATAAAACATATGTCCAATAGAAAGATGTTCCACATTTACTCTAGGCCATACCGATGGAATCAATTTGGTTAAGTGCCAGCCACTTGGCTTCCATTACAGCGAAGCATTACAAATTACAACGGATGTCGGCAATGGTCCTAAAATAAGTGTAATAGAATTACACCTACGTGGCACTACGGTAGTTCAGTATGACTATTTATTCTAATATTATTATGGGAGTGATTTGTACCCGTTAGTTCCAATGCCTAAAATGACTTAACAGTGACTGTTAAATAGCTGACTAGAAAATAATAACAACCATTTCTTTATGATTATTATTTCTTTTATTCAGTTTTACAATTATATATTTTATTTTGAAATAAATATGACAAAATACTGTTGAATTCTTCATGTTTATAGATATTCTAGATTAGAATTGTTGCAGTAAAGGGTTTAAGGTAAAATTAAACACAAATTACTTTATAATATTGGATATGTAGTTTTCATTAAAAAAAATAATAAAGAAGTCCAACCAATTTTTTAATTAAATTAAAAATGAGATATGTCAAAAAATATGAAAATTGAGTTATTGGAAATTAGACAATAGTTAACATAATATATAATTTCCAATTTTTCATATATATATATATATATATATATATATATATATATATATATATATATATATATATATATATATATATATATATATATTATATTATATATATATATTATATATATATATATATATATATATATATATATATATATATAATATATAATATAATATAATGTATTACAAATTCGATGCATTAATTGCTATCTCGATAAATATAAGAGATGGAGAGTTGTTTAAATTAAGGCAAAGTTGCGCATATTTATACTCAAAAACTTTTTAAAAAGAAATTTGAGAAATTCCGATTACTTCCGGAGATATCCGGAGAAAAACGAAAAATTCATTTTTTTTACGACTTTATTACTGAATATTTTGAAAAACCAAGAGCACTTTCTTATGGCAATTTTTATGCTCTTTAAGAAAATATAAGAAAATAATATTATTTTTCCGATACAACGTTTCCTATTTTAGATACCAACATAAACTTATTTTTTTTAAATACGGACCTGGATTTTTTATTTCATTTTTGGATAGCTTTTAATTAATAATGTATCACAGTTGTAACTAAAATGTTTGCTATAGGAGTTATTTGAAGTTTTTTAAAAATTGAAGAGTAGGCTTTGATTTTGAAATAAGGAACAAAGTGTACCTTAACTTTAAATAACTCCTATAGCAAACATTTTAGTTACAACTGTGATACATCATTCATTTTTGGAGATCAAAAGCTATCCAAAAATGAAATAAAAAATCCAGGTCCGTATTTAAAAAAATTAAGTTGATGTTGGTATCTAAAAAACGAAACGTTGTATTGGAAAAATAAGATTATTTTCATGAAGTGCACAAAAAATTGCTATAAGAAAGTGCTTTTGGTTTTTCAAAATCCTCAGTAATAAAGTCGTAAAAAAATTAAAAACAACATTGAATTTTTCGTTTTTTTTCGGATATCTCCGGAAGTAATCGGAATTTTTTAAATTTCTTTTCAAAAAGTTTTTGAGCATAAAAATGCGCCACTCTTCCTTAATTTAAACAACTCTCTATCTCTTATATTTACCGAGATAGCAATGCTAATGCATCGAATTTGTAACACCCTGTATATTTATGTTATGTTTTTGAGGTCGCTGAATCCGAATCCGGGGTCAATTTGACCCCATAGGTCAGGCTTAAGGGCATTTCAAGATCAAATCGGCAAAATTAATCAAAACCAAATATAGATCCTGTATACCTATGCTTTTGAGGTCGCTAAATACGAATCCGTGGTCAAAACTGTAAAATTATAATTTTTAAAATGTGACCCTAATATTTTTCCAAAACTATGACCCGATGGGGTCAAACTAATTCACGGATTCATATTCAGCGACCTCAAACACACAAGTATATACCTTTCAAATGTTGCGATTAATTTTACAGTTTTTACCTTAAAATGTCCTAGAACTTGACCCTATGGGGTCATACTAACCACATATTTGTATTTAGCGACCTCGAAACCATAAGTAAACATTTTTAAATTTGGTTGCGATTAATTTTGTAGATTTGACCTTGAAATGCACTTGACTCTGACTTGATGGGGTCAAACTGACCCCGGATTCGAATTCAGCGACCCTAAAAACATACGTCATACCATTTTCAAGTCATTGAAACCTTCAACCTGTTTTATTCTGTGGGGCCGTGTAATTAGTTTAATGGTATGCCCATATAAATAATAATTATTGACATGTTAAAACTAATAAACCCTGTAAACATGTTAATTTTTAAAAATTAAAAATATTTCGATTTTCCGATAATTACAACAAACCGAAAAATAAATAAACACCACATATGTTAATATCAATTTTTTTATGAAAATTAGAATACTGTTTAGATAATTTAATCTTAAAATATATATATATATATATATATATATATGATAATATATAGTATATTATAATATATTATAATATATATATATAATATATATATATATATTTTTTTTTTTTTTTTTTTTTTTTTTCTATAATAGCGTATTAAAATAAAATATGTAAAAAATTGGACACATTAAAAATTTAAGCTTAAGACGATATTTGGCAATATTTTCTTGACATAACACTGAAATTTTTGACTTTCTTTGTCTTTATTTGTTAATTGTTACACAACGTGTAACGTAAGTGATGTATCTCCAACCGTTTTCAAGTGATAACCAAGTGAAGTCCAAGATTTTAGTGTTATTGAAACCATAACATTGTCTAACACTTATAAGGAAACATTTTTTTGATATGTTGCAATTCCATTTACTAACTTTTAAAAGATTTAAAGTGTTTACGTCTGCTTGATTTTAGTAAAAAATCGATAGATAAAAGTGATCAAGTGATTGGCTTTTAATTTAATAATTCAAAAAATAAGAACATGCCTGTTTTTTAAAGCGTATAAGCAAACATATTTTGATTAATTTCTCCTGGGTTAGTAAGAAGAACTGCAACTTTTTAATATCTACAAACCGCTAAGGCTACGTTTACAAAATTTGGTAGTTGAGGATTTCTGGGCATGCGGAATTAAACAGTGATATCGACAGTGTTGCCAAATTTTCCAGTTTTGCGCTACACGTTATCATTTCGTTAACTTAAAAGGAATGTCCTATTTATTTTTATTACAATAAATTTAGTTAAAATCCAAATATTCAAAATTTTATATCTACTAGTAACTAAGATTTCACAACATCAAATTTTCAGTAAAAAGTACTGCAACGCTTAAATATCTTTAAAACCGCTAAATCTGCGATTCAAAATTTGTGGTGTGTGTGATATCGGCAGTGTTGCCAGAATTTTCCGTTTTGGGGTACACGTTATAACTTTGTTATTTTAAATAAAATAAGTAATTTATTTTTATTGCAATGAATAGGGCGTACCAAATTTATTAAAATTGCAAATTTTTCAAAATCCATCTATACCAGTTGCCGAAACATGACAATCCCGAATAATCAGTAAAATCTGGCAACACAGCCGATATCACTATTTAATTAAACATATCAAAAATCACCAGATACCAAATTTTGTAAACACAGCCTGCACTTTTAACTAAAAATTAAAAAAATAGCTGTAAATTTTTACATTGAAGATAAAAAAATGGGTATTTTTCAAGTTTTTTGTCAATAAAATACAATTCTTTAAGATTAGCAATTTCTTGTTAATTGTTTTATATTTTACGTCAATAATAATAAATATTAAAAAAAATATAATAAAATAAAAGAAAATAAAAATATCAATTCTTGAGTTTTCAAAAAAAAAAAATAAAATAAAATAATCAAAAAATTGCCATTTTTATTTTTCCTCATTATTTTATTATTAATGAACTTTAAAATATAATTGACAACCTAAAAAAATAATTCCTAAAATTTTGCAAATTTAAAAAAAAATATATATAAAAAATCGAAAAATAAATATTTTTAAAATTGGTTTTTTAAATTGTTTTATTTTTAATAAATATTGGAAAAAAAGTAAAAGTTTTTAAGAAAAAAAATGAATAAAAATTTCAAGCAAATACAAATATGAAATAAAATTTTATTAAATTAACTCCGAGAAAATTATATTACCTAAAAAAATTTCATTTATATGCTTTAATGCGCCGAAAAGTAAAACATTTTGAAACAATAACTTGTCGATTTTTTTAATTTATTTTTTATGGCCAAAAATGGGTGGAGCCGCAATTTTAAACATTTACCGTGTTGTAATATATCAGTACCTAGTAAAAATAGAATTTAAAAAATGTGGGGACCTACTAAATTTAGGACGCCTAATTAATTTAAATTAAAATAAATAAAACTTTCCATTTAAAATAACAAAAACACTATAAAGAAAAATTGGGAAATCTGACAACATTGCCAATATCACTGTTCCATACCGCATACCCAAAAATCTCCAGCTCCATATTTTTTAATCGCACCGTTAGCGGTTATTGAAAATCTATCCTAAAATTCTTATTTTAATAGCTATGTAGATAAGTTACATAAGGGGGTTTTTGAAAAATTATCATTGTTGGTACAACCAAAGATAATACTACTACGGATAAGATAAATCATTCAATGCTATATTTTTGATACCCCTAATGGACTTTGGCTAACGCGAGCCGATGTCCATCGAGAGATTTTCGCGCTATGCATTTCAATCCTTGAACGAAAGTTAAACTGTGTTGCCAGCAGGCCTTTACTATTGGCGTGATGAAACTCGACTAGAAAATACACAACCCGTTTAGCCGCCCGCTTTCGCTACTTCGTATTCCGAATAAGGTACAAGCGACAGACATTGGCAACGTCGCACATGGTTTCGTCCCTCGTTTCGCTGGGGCAGGGGTTACCGACTTTATTTTATTCGCATTTACGGAATCATTGATATCTCCGAACTGATTCAGAGCGCCCCATTTAAATGAACCATCTATCCGTAGTAGTATTATCTTTGGTACAACTTTGTAATATGTCTTGTTTCATGATTTCAAAGGTTATGGAGGTAGGTCCTTTTTTTCTACTAAGGGTTACTGTAGTATATTTGTTATATTTTTTATATTATGACTGTGTCCTATTTAGTAATTTAAAATTCTAAATGTGTTTTACTTCGTCGTATGTCTAGCCCACATAGATCTTTGCACTTGAGACATCAGCTCGCTTCTATTTGGAACACGCTCACTCGCGGATCTGGAAATTCCAGGGCCATTAAGCAATCTTAAATCATTACTTATTCGCAAATTTGATAAAAGGTCACTCTCTTCTTCGTTCGATTTAGAATCAGCCACTATAACCCTTACCCTACCTTCTGAATCAGTAGTAGTCAAAGTACCCAGGGGAGAAAGTGGCTTAATAAACTGAGTTTCTCTGGATTCTTTTGAAGGTAAACCAGAGGTACTTTCGGGATTTGGACTCACTCCTCTTGGTTTTCTAGTTTCACGAGGAGTCTCAAGTTGTTGATTTTGCGAGTTTAAATGAAGATTTTCTGATTGAAGTTGAGGTAAATTGATAGATGAGTGCCTTCGTTGCATAGTGGGTACCGTCAACTGAGGTCCACGCGAACTCTGATTGGAAGAACCTGCAAGATCCGATTTTTCATACTGGTTTTGGTTTACACTCTGGCTGTACACTGGAGGATTGTACGGTTGATACTGGTCTTGATTTATATTCGTTTGGGATATTCCTGACTGTCCCGTATCTTGTCCTGTATTTTTAGAAGAAAAATTCTGGTGGTAAAAAGAAGGTACTTGACGAGGTTCACTATGTCTTGAAGAATTAACCCTACTTTCTAAATTCGAAAAAGCCCTTGGAAGAGTGGCGTAAGGAGTTGATCCTAAATTAAATTGATTTGGGTTTTGTAAGGGGTAACTGGTATTTAATAGTGTTTGATTATATAAGCCTTGTGCTAAAAGTGGCAAACTATACTGATATTGTGGTGTCACTGTAGAAAATCCTCCATAACCTTGTAATCTTTGAAAAAGCTGATTTTCGTAACTGGTATCTATTTGAAGAGGCGATGGGGGATACGGATAATTAAATATTGCCCCACCACCAGGACTAAAGGTTGTTCTTAGAGGCGATTGGCAGGTGGTCGCTGATCTATTTTCTAAGATACCAGTTGGAGATAAACCCAAAGCTTGAAGTAATAGGTTAGGGTCTAGTTGAGGGGGATGTTCCGGTTGATTTTCTTGAGTTGATTGTTGCTAAAAAAAGTTTAATTATATTAAGTTTAATTTGGAATGAAGATAGCAGGGAAACATTAAATGAATTTTCTTATTTTAGAACATCTTGCTTATTTGCCTTATTTTTTAAGTTACCAAAAATAATGAAATGAACTTACCAAGTTGTTTGCCATTTAAAAAGAAAATATTTTTTAAAGCTAAAATATTTTTATGGAATTTCTCTCTAAGAAAAATGTTTTAAGCGGTCTTTTAATCTTTCATAATGGCTGCATTAATGCCATTAACGCCCATTTCCTTAAAAGCATCATTATAAAAATATAATTAGGTTTGGACCATAATCATAAAATAAATAAGGCCATCAAAAGTTGAAAAATGGTATTTATTTTTTTTTAAACAAACATTAAAGACTACTTCCAAATTCTAGTTAATAACAACACATTGGCCATTATTAATGTTTTCGGTTATAAAAATTAACGCGCAAACAAGTGGTTACGTATTAACTATAACTTAAAAAATATGTTAAATCGTGTCCAAGATATAATAAAGAAAAATCACTTATATGTTCACCTAATATGATTTTTTAACCGCCAGATTTTAACGAGGAATGTAAATTTAGAAGTGTAGACATAAAAAAAAACTGATACCATTTAAAAATGTAAGTTATCTTGTGTTATTATAAACTTTTACAAAATATATCTAATTGTGTAGTAATAAAATAGTATTTATAAGAATTGTGTATAATTTTACTTTTTTTAATTAGATTTTAAAACTCTGTGTCAAGAATCTTAAGTTAAATTTAATTTCTTCTTTAAACATGTTTGTATAACATTGCACTAATTTAAGATTTTTTTACCTTTTTTTTTTGCCCATCGGGTGTTAAGTTTTAAACTTTCTGGGCTGAAAAATAAATAAGCATGTTATTTTTTAAAATTCCCTTTACATCTATCACTTTTTACATCTTTTGGCACCCTTTTTTTCTTTTTAAAAATAGGTTCTTCCTTGGGAAAAAAAAGTTTTAAATGGCCATGATTTTTCATCTTTTAAAAACTTCCTTTCCGCAAGTCAGTTTTGGTTTTTAAAAAATCAATAATAGTCACTGGGAAAGAGGGACTATAGGGGGGATGACGATTTCTCAAAACCCACAATCGCCTACAGGGCTTTGCCTCAGCTTTGAACAAAGCTTGTCTTCGGACACCCTGAATTTTTCCCCTTTTTTTTTGTGGCTCTCTTGGGTGGAAAAATTGCAAAATTTTCCCCTTTTTGGGTTTTCTTTTTTAAATTTTTAGAAGAATGCCTTTAAACCCAAAATATTTCGCCATGATTTTTTCTTTGACTAAAACCCTTTGGGTTTTTGGGGGTGTCTCCCCGGGTTTTTCCCCCATTTTTGGGCCCCCCCCTTTTTTAAAAAAAGGATCAATTACGGCCCAAGTCTCATCCCCTGTAACAAAGACTTTAATCTCCCTTGGGTTGAGGTTTATTCATTAAAAAACTTTTGGCAACATCGCACACGTTCTTTTTCTAAACAAGGAAAAAATCGTGGCACATCTTTTTCCTTTTATTTTAAACGTTCATAAAGGGTTTGAAAAAGGAGTTTAAAGAGTTCCAGTCTTTAAATTTTTTTTTTTCTTGCGATGTGTCCTTGAACCTCCGACCCCACAAGGCTGGAATAAACTTTTTTAAAGCTTTTCCCCCCCAATTTAAAAATTTGGTCCATTCAGTAAGAGGGAAAAGTTTCCCCTCATTCATTCAAATGTTGTTTGATTTCTGTGGCCGAGTGTCCTTCCTTCGTGAAGAATTTAATTACAATGACAAATTTAATTCTTTGTTTCCCCATCAAACAGAAAAAATAAAATTTTTTTTAAAAAAATACATAATTTTTTATATTAAAAAAAAAAAAAAAATCCCATCTTTTGCATCTTTTTTTTTATAATTAAACTTAAAGGAGAGGCCGGCCCTTGGGGTTTTGGCTTTTGGTAATTTTTTTTTTGTGGTGCTAAGGGCACTATTAAGAAAATCCGGAAAAAAAAAGGTTTTAATTTTTTTTTGGGGGGATACATTTAAAATGTAACCCATTTCAAACAGCTATGTGGCTCAGGCGGTAGCGTTCCAGACTTCTAAACTGAAATTCCCGGTTCGTTCTCTCCTCCTTACTTTTTTTAATTAATTATTTTTTAAAATTTTATTTTTAAAAAAAATTTAAACTTTGTTTTAGCTACTTTTTTTTAGTACTGTTTTTTTTTTTTACAATTAGAAAAAGAAAATAAAATATTATTCTGAAGAAATTTTCTTAAAAATTTTTTTACATTATAATTATTTGCAAAAAAACCAAAAGAAGTTATTATAAAAATTTAAAAAATAATTATTACAACACATTTTAAGGGAAACTTGAAAAAAATGGTATATCATTTCATTCATAAAAACGTTCTTTATTAGTTTTGAGGCATGGTATTAAAAAAATGTTACAATTTTTTAATTAAAAAATTTTTTAAAAAAAAATTTAAAAAATATTTTAAAAATGAATAATTTTAAAAAAAAAATTTAAATTTCAAAAAAATGGGTGGGAGAATCAACCCAAAAATTTGGGGTTAAAAATCCGAACCCTGCCTGGCCCATAGCAAAAAATTTTTTGTATATATGCTAAAAATAAAATAAAAAAAATTAAAAAATTTTTTTTTGGGTTTTTAAAAGGGTTGGATTTTTTAAATTTTGATTCTGTTTTCCCCTCCACCCAAAAAATTTGGGGCCCAAAACCCGGCCCCCCCCATGCCTCTCCTTTTAATTTTTACAACCTGTTAATTTTTTTAAAAAATTTAATTTTATTTATTTAAAGCATATTTTTTTTTTAAAAAAATTTTTTAAAATAAAAAATTAAATAAAAAATAAACATTATTTAATTTTTAAACCGTATTTTTGCCATTTTTTAAATATTTTAAACTTATGTATATATAACTTGTTTATTTGTTTGATTCAACATATTATTAATTTCAAATTAATTTTTTATGCTCTTTTTCCCGTTTTTTTTTGTTGTGGTAATTGTAAACACAACATTTAAAAATTTATAAAACAAATCAAAATTTCCCTTCCTCAGTCCCATGGTGTAAAAGCCCTATAT
Organism: Listronotus oregonensis; assembly: GCA_019359885.1. Classification (NCBI taxonomy): domain Eukaryota; kingdom Metazoa; phylum Arthropoda; class Insecta; order Coleoptera; family Curculionidae; genus Listronotus; species Listronotus oregonensis. The sequence continues at coordinate 20,175 of JAHBCN010001820.1, read as the reverse complement.
AAAATATAAATATAACAAATTATAAAACTTCATACAAAAAGTAATAGTGGACTTTATTTACCTAACATTTAGTTCCAAAAATAATATCCAGCAGCACATGGTTATTGTTATCCGAAGCTTTGGCAAAGACCTGCACATAAAAGGCAAACACTCACATTAAGCACACTGTTAATTTGCCTCACTGGTAAAGCTTTTTATGCAAAGCTTTAGGTCCGTGTGGAATTTGTAATAATTTCAATTAATAATTATTAAATTTATTAGAAGAAACAAATAAAAATAAAGCTAAAAAAACAAACAAAAACAAGCGTAAACAAGATAGCAGCTAAATGCGTAATTAGTCCAGTAAATGAAGGGACAAAACTGTAAATAAATCTGTGTTTCCTTGTGGCGCTTTTAGGTCTTCGGGGGTGCTTTAGCAAAAAAATTTTTAACTTCGGGGGGAAAATAAAAATGCCCCCCAAGCCCCAAAAGGGGGGTTCCCTAATATTGCCCAAAAAAGGCAAATTTTTAAAACAAAAAATAAAAAACCCCTTTTACAAAAAAGGTTATTATTTTTTTTAATTTATGTTTTTAATAACTAGCCAAAAAATTTCCCCCATTTCAGCTCCCCTCCCCCGTGAATCCCTTTTTATGGTTCACTTATAGGCGGGTGGACGAATTTTCCATTACTCGGGCAATAATGTACATTTTTTAATCATTTAAAGTTTATCGGAATGGGAAAACCCGTACCTATCATTGCATATGGGTTTGGGTCCATTCTGATTTTTTTAGAATATTAAAAAAAGTGGTCAAAGTTTTTTATTCACAATATTTTGAGAGTATCCAATTAATTTATTGATATTTTTTGAAAATATGGTTTGTTATAAACATTTCTTTTTTATAATGAGACCTAAGTAAGTGTTTAATGATCCCAAAAAATTTTCTTCACCATCTTGCTTGCGCTTTAATAAATAAGTGTTTTGCCCATCTGCATTTTTTGGCCTACCATCACATCTACAGTGTGGAATGTTATGGATTTTTCGACAGCCAAAAATATGCAAAAAATATTGGTGTTGCGAAAAAAATGGTAAGGACCATTTTTGTAGATTTCGAGGTGATTTCATTTTTTGTCTGAACAAAACTTCTCTAATTCGCATATTTTGGTAGATATTTGCGGCAAACTCATTTTTGGGACTTTGGGGAGCCGTTTTCAGCGGGTTCCCACTTCGGAATCGTGATAAACTTTTTCTCGCTGGAAAGCATCCGCGAAGACCTAAGAATTGCGCCACGAATGAAAACTGTACAGATTTATTTACAGCTTTGGGTACTTTCAGGTCTTCAGTTACTGGGTAATGACCAGTATGGTCGTAAAAACATCGTGTTTTTTCCTTTGACGAGTTAAAGAATTTGAAAATATACTTAGGTTACCGTTTAATATAAATATATATATATATATATATATATATATATATATATATATATATATATATATATATATATATATATATATATTTATATATATATATATATATATATATATATATATTTTTTATATTTTTATATATATATATATATATAAATATAAACCTACCTACTACTAACTAGATTTTTTTTGATCTTTAAAGGAATAACAGATATAATTGGTACCTATCTGTCGAAATTATTTGGATATTTTAAATTATGTTAACAATTTATGCAATACAATCATAAAATCATTAAGAAATTATGCTACATGTTCAAAAAATAGAAACATCCTTATTATTTCAATATATATGTCGCAGGCATATGGTTATTCTAGGCAAATCTCTTTTGACTAGGCAAATGATATTTGCCTTGGCAAATGGCTTTAAAAAATTATTTCTATTTTAAAACCATTTACCTAGGAAAATGGCATTTGCCGTAGTCCTTATTAGGCAAATGACTATGCCATTTTATAAACGTACATATTTATGTACAGTGTGCATTGCTGCTTGCAATTTTAATACCTTTTGTGACTAGGTAAGTAATATTAAGAAATAAAAGTGCTCGTTAGTCAGTTGGCTGTTATTTCGTTTAGTGGCAGAAAAATACCTCATTCCATTCCATTATTGGGAAGTCTCCCTACAAGTCTCTATACGGAGCAGATCCAAAGTTAGGCTTAGGATCCACGAATTTGCCATCAGATCTTATTAATAAAATATTAACTGAAGAGGATTTCAAATCCATAAATGCAGATGTTAATTATTGTGATAGCGTCGCCATATTGTCAAACAATGTTAATAATCCAACAGAAAGCGTCAATTCCAATACAGAGGACGATTTTCAGGAAGCAACTTTAAGTCAGGAACGTGCAGAACAGGTTGTGGACTATCAGGAAATTGAAGTAGTTACGGAAGAAATGCAAGATGAGATATCCATAATAATACATAAAACTCCGGCAGAGGCGAACACAGAAGACAATACCATAAAACCTGCAGTTTTACGCTGCTGTGTTTGCGGCAATGAGGGTACTTGCAATTTTTTTGTCAGAGAAGAAAATATTATATTTAATAGAAAAAAATCTTACGAGGGGCAGGTAAAGGCTGCAGAATTAATGACAAACAGATGCAAAACTATTTTTAGCGACATAGACATAGGTAAATATGTCACTCTTGTTGTTCCAAAATTTGATAGAGGACTATTAGATAGAAAAAATTTGGAAGGCATTATACTTGGTAAACAAAATGGCGTCTATTGTATAGGTACAAAAACGGGTGTGTTAAAAAACTGGTTTACCAGGAGTGACCTAACGCTCATTTCTGCAATTAGCTTTAATTGTAATGAAATTTCTCAAAACCGTTCCATTTCAGTGAGAGAAGCCTGTACCGAGCAGTCGATGTTTTCTGGACAAGGATTTTCAAAATGTCAATGCCATCAAAACGTCAATGTAATACAAATCGATGTGCCTGTTTTAAGTCTAAAAATATATGCAACAGCAGGCGTCATTCTAGCAATCCTTGTCAAAACAAATAATTTATATATTTTTGTTAAAAAATAAATGTCTAATAAATAAACTGGCGTTTTTCATTTTAGAAGATATTTCCATTTTTATTTGCCTAAAGCGGGCTTAGGTAAATACCACCAAATGCTATTTGACTAGTCAAAAGGCATTTGCCTAGTCATTTAGGATTTTAAAAAGAACAAAACACTATTTGCCCAGGCAGATACCATTTGCCTAGTCAAATACCATCTGCCTAGAATAACCATTTGCCTGCGACATATACACTAAAAGTGAATTTTGCTTCCAGGCCCGGATTTGAGGGGAGGGCAGGCGGGGCTACTGCCCCGGGGCCTCCACAATAGAGGAGCCACCACAATAGATATTAAAAAAAATATCCAAATTTCGACGGGTCAACAACTTTTACATTTTTTCTTTTCACACAGTCTTTTTCGCAATTTTATTAACAATAATGGCACAAACATAATAAAATTGCTCTTGAATATTAAAAACTATATATTAAGATAATAAAAGATATTCTGTGACATATAAAGAGATACATAGTTTTAAAATCTGCACATTTTTCTGGCAATTTTTTAACAGAGGTATAATAAAATTAAGCAACTCATAACTAAAATAATTTTCGTGTACACCTACATAGGGAAGTATCTAGGATGTTTTATTCACATGCTCCGAAAATTTAATTTTTTTAGATAAGTCGCTAAAATTGTTTCGGAAAAATTTGTCGTAAAATTATTATTATTTGATTATAACACTATTATTAACGTAGTATGATTATGTATTAAATTTTACGCAATATTATTGTTTTTGATTAACAAGAAACTGTCAGAAAAGTTAAAATTCTTAAGATGTATACAAATATATCATGAAATTAACATATTACTTGGCATAAACATTTTTATTTCTTCGAACTGGAGCACCCTGTATGTGTTAAATAGCAAATCACATTTTTTAACTCTAAGCAAGTATGTGAATTATTTTTTTGTTGGATTTAGATAATAAATCAGACTTTTTAGGCGTAAATTAGTATTAAGAAACAGGGAAGCTTTAAGTTCTCAGTGATTTTTTTGGGCCACCCTGTAAACCAGCACAGAAATGTCCTATTTAAAAGATGTCCTATTGACCTGAAGAACAATACGATTATATTAACATTTAAGTTGGCATAATCCTTATTATTTATTCGATACTGGACCACCCTGTATGTGTTTAATGTTAAATCAAACTATTGTAACTCGAAACAAATATATAAAAAATTATTCCGTTGGATTTAGGCAAAATTTTATCCTTTTTATGCGTTTTTATTGGAATTAATAAACAGGTAAGCTTTAACTTCTAGTGATTTTTTTGGGCCACCCTTAGGCCTGCCCAAAAATGTCCCATTTAAAAGGTGTTCCTATTAATCAAAGAAACAACATATTAAAATTTTTAAAAAATAATTCGAGAGCCAGAATCCCATGTTATGTGTGCCATGTCCTTTACCTCCCTGACTTAAGTGTTGCCAACTCTCAAAAATTTATCACCCTAAAGCCCCAATCAAAAACATACAAAATCCCCCTAAAAAATGTCATAATTTATAAAATAAATAATTTAATATTTTTTTTTTAATATCGTATATTGAAACATTCAGTGTCGGAGGTCGGAGGTTTTATCTTTACTTTTAAGTATTTTGTTAAGTTTGTAAGTTTGGTCTTGTGTAATTTTGAATAAGTTTTTGTTTTCCTACCTTGTACATAGATTTTGTACAAATTGTGAAATTTTGTGTCTATTATCTTTTAAAGTAAGTTTTAGTTATACAGGGTGTCCCAAAATGAATATGATTGGATTATCCCAGGGCCTATACTATTACACCTTTATTTTGCCTAATTTAACATTTGAAAAAAATAAATATTTGAAGTTATAAAAATCCCTAAAAAAACCTAAAAATATAGCACCCCTAAAAAAATTCCATCCTACTTTTTTTCCCCCTAAATTTGGGGGGAAACCCCTAAGTTGGCAACCCTGCCTGACTATGTTCTTTACTAGGTTACGTCGTATTTTAAATTTTTTGGCTTAAACGGGTTTTCGGTTGACGAAATCTTGGATAAAACTGAGTTTTTATACCTCGTCTATTTTCATAGTTTAAAAACGTTAGACGCTTTGTCACCGAAACATTTATAACTTTTTAATTCTTAAAAAAAAATGTGTCAATTTTCTATCTGGCAAGAAAACACATATAGTCCTTTGGCTGGATCCCTTTGAGCATTCCACCAGAGGTTCATGGATTTTTGCAACGGTATCCGAAGTCTTTTGGATCGCTGATCACGAAAAAAATAGTTTTGGAAGCCAAAAGTTGTCTTTTTTTATTTGCAGTTTTTTGGGTTTTTTTTTTAGTTTTTCCCTTACGAATCATTATTTTATGGAGAAACAGTTTATAAAAAAGTTGTAGAGAATGTAATTACAAACATCTTCTATTTTTTTTGTGACTTTTCTGTACGTCGAGTAATCGACTGGAAGATGCCATGCGCGGCTTTCTTTTGCTGTTTTTATCGATTATATCGCGACTTTCGCCTATTTCGAGGAAAAAACTCTAATAAAAAAGTTGTAAACAATTTAATTGGTAGTTTTTGACGTATTTTTTTCACCCATGAACCCTTTACAGTTTAAGTAATCATCCAAAGCATGAGGTCTATTCAGGACCATCACGTTTGCGGGCAAATGCTCGTAGCAAAGAAAGTAGAATATTCCACATTGATTAATAATAAATAACACAATTTCATATGTGGGCTTAGCTATCTTTGCACATACTTAGTTTTTACAAGAACACGGTTCGTAGTCATTTGGTGGTTTAATTAATTAGTTATAAATAAAGAATTAAAGCGATAGATGCTATGCAGCGGCTAACCTCTTGTTATTGTTTCTTTACATCAAGTTTCCAGATTAGCAGCGCGCGAGGCCCTTCCAGTCGATTATTTGATGTAGGGGAGAGTGGTATGGCGCAGGCGGGTTATCTGGCGTCATTGACGCCATGTCAGCAACTTGTGTCGGGGAAAACAATTATTATGCAAAAAAAATACAGTAAAATGTGTTCTAGTACTATACAACACGACGTGCGTCGTATTACCCCACGCGTCACATTACCTTTTACACTTCAAATGAAAAACAAGAAGCAGGCTAAATGATTCTGGATGATTGTTTTCATTTTCTTATTTAAGCACATCATCGTGATCGCGATATAATCGATAAAAACAGCAAAAGAGTTTAGGAAATGGCCGCGCATGAACATCTTCCAGTCGATTACTCGACGTGCAGAAAACTCACAGAAAAAACAGAAAATGTTCGTAATTAAATTCTCTACAACTTTTTTTTGAACTATTTTTTTATAAAATAATGATTCGTAAGGGAATATTACAAAAAAAAAAATAACCAAAAACTGCGAATTGAAAAAAATTGGACCACTTTTGGCCACCATTTTTTTCGTAATCTGTGACCGAAAAAACTTCCAATACTGTTGCAATAATCCATGGACCTCTGGTAGCATGCTCAAAGGGGTCCAGCTAAAAGACTAATAATATTTTTTTAAATAAATGAATTCGCTTAATATAAAACGTATCTAAACCTTAAAAGAGTATAAAATATTTTAATAAATTATACTTAACTTTATGCTTGGTATCTGCATATAATTCGCATATCAGAAGATTTTATTATATATTCACTGCTCTTAATTTGTTAATTTATAAAAATCATAGAATTAACGGTGGTTTAGTTATCCACGTGTTCAACTCTAGGAAATAAAAAAAGGTTAATTAGCTATCACCTGATAAAATAAGCGGTTTAAAAACCACTGGGGCATGATAATGTCTAAGTCATCGGTAATTATTTATTGGTGGAAAAATAATGTATTCATTTCCTATGTGTAAACTAATAATAAATGAAGATAATTAATAAAATGAAGGTAATTAATATAAACATCTGTTTACTTTTTTAAACCGATTAAAATTTGCTGTAAAATATGCATTATTGTCCGTTTCAATAATATCTGCTTTTTAAAACAGGCTTTGATAGCTTAACAGTGGTATGATAGTCTGCTACAAAAAATCCCTAAAAAAAACCCTAAAAATATAGCACCCCTAAAAAATTCCATCCCACTTTTTTTCCCCCTAAATTTGGGAAAACCCTAAGTTGGCAACCCTGCCTCACTATGTTCTTTACTAGGTTACGTCGTATTTTAAATTTTTTGACTTAAACGGGTTTTCGGTTGACGAGAATCGTGGATAAAACTGAGTTTTTATAACTCCTTTATTTTCATATTTTAAAAACGGTAGACCCTTTGTCACCGAAACATTTATAACTTTTTAATTCTTAAAAAAAAATTGTGTCAATTTTCTATCTGGCAAGAAAACACATATAGTCCTTTGGCTGGATCCCTTTGAGCATGCCACCAGAGGTTCATGGATTTTTGCAACGGTATCCGAAGTCTTTTGGATCGCTTGTATTTTGAATTATCATTAATTATTAGTATTATTTAATGGGTATATAAAAGAAGTTATCTGTAATTTGCGTCGGTAATATTAAAATTTTATAATTTTAGTCAGTTTCCAAATAAGGTTTCTAAGTTTATCAAAATCTTCGACTTCGGCCCTACGTTTGGGCGAAACCTTGTAAACTTTATTATTATTGCTTAAGAAACCTTATTTTGCTCCACATTCTGTAACCTGTGAAGTGCGTAAGTGGCTGATTTCATGATATTTCCAATTTATTATTATGTATACAAGTTGTTCATAAAAAGAAAATTATGTCCCGTAAGATAGGTTATGTCCCATTTCACTAAAAGTAAGTCGGCTGGGCCCTTTGAATATCGTTTAATCGCCGTTTGCCGAAAACAGAAATGCAATCCTTTAACATTTTTGGATGTTCTATTTTATAAAGTAAATATATTAGTCAAACCTCAGATCACAGAGATGGTCCCATTTAAAAACTGTTTCAAAGAACAAATTTAATAGGATTAAGATAATAATCCTTCCACTACAATTTATTTTAATTGAAAATTTCTTCGCTTAAGGAGCAGTTTCCATAGCATTACGTCAAAATATACTTTTTTAAATTAAAATTAGTTAAAAAATATCTCGGACATGCTGACCGCAGGTATTGCTAAATACCTTAATACAAAACAAAATTACCCGGACCGTCCATATTGTCAATTTTTGCGAATCTTACGGCGAGAAGACAAAAAAAAATTGGAAAAATTGAACAGAACTAGAGCATTAGATTTTAACAACCGTATTTTCTAAAAGACTATAAAGTCCAAAACCGTCTTCTATAAAATTTAGACCATTTTATTGTATATTTTTCATTAAATTAACATAATAATTCTAACAGCATGCAGGGTGACAAAGAAATCAATATCAAGCCTTTTATTTTCTTTACTTTAAACATATCGCTTTTAAATTTTAAAATAATGTATTTTGTTATTGGATCCCAATTTTCAATGTAATAACATCTGCCTATCACTTCTGATTTAACCGGAATTGGCGTGAATTTTAATATTTTCAATAGAATATCCTATATATTTTTTAAGATTCGAATTCAAAACCTGTGTTATATCCTATACCTATCTTTGATGGTTTTCGAGAAAATGGCGATTAAAAATGTTTAAACCGCATATTATGCGGGTTTATGAAAAAATAAATATAACAAAAATGTAATATCTTTAATTTAACTCTTTGTAAAGACTTTATGTGCTAAAGTCATAATAATAACACTTCCGACTTTACCGGAAATATTACCAAAATTGATTTTTTTTTTAATTTTAATGACAGGCAGTTTATTGAATATCAGATTGATTTATAAGGTCTTCGGGTCTACGTTTTATTGGGAGCGTAAGAATAAAAACCTTTTTATGTATATCGAAGCAGGATAGACAATTAGGGAAAGGAAAAGATTCTCCACCTTTTCTTTAGGTTTTCAAGCAATGGGTGTGTTCTTTGCGACGCGGGACATGGTCACAGCTACCTATTACCTACTTCACAGCAGTATTTTCATTAATAGCGACTTGTCGCAAAAATACCGACTTTTTGACAATCTGATACGAAGCGGCGATCTACAAAAACATACCTTTTTGTAGCGACTTTATCTATAGATCCACGAAAAATTCAACAAAAAATATTATTTTAGAATGTTTTCGTTGGTATAACTAGCCTTGATTTTTTCTAGAAATTGGAACCATTCCGGTCCAGGTCTCGGGGTAAAGCAAGCTGAGCCTGCTCAGCCATATTGACCCAAGTTCATGGGTAAGGGTAAAGTGATCAAAACCGAATAATGTCGGGATCGGTTTATGAAAATAAATTGAAATAGTTCTCTACCAATTGACAAGAAAGGTTTTCTGCTATTGCCATTTTGTTGCAGTGCAAAAGGTTCGGTCAAAAAGGTAACAAGTTGAGTTTAATAAATCTCCAAAATTATTTCACAATATTATGGACAATTAGTACACATTTTGTTAAGGTAAACATTCTACCTTTATAAAAGTGTAAGCTTTCCTGCTATCATCCATAACCTGCCACTAAAACAAATGTTTTTAAAATTGCGAAGTATCACTAATTAAAAGAATATAAATAAAAAAAACAAAAATGATATAAATTTAAAAGAAGTATTACAAAAATACAGCGTCTATACACTTAGAAACTTGTTTAATCTCATAAAATAATTTAAAATAAATGATAATTTGGTTTACCCTGCAAAACTAGGACGCCAATGCAAAAGTAAACACAATGAAATTGAATATCCGAACATGAATTTTAGTTTAGGAAAGTGCACTGCGGCTTTGTCAGCGTAATAACTATCAGAGCGTCAGCACGTTTTTAAAAAAATGTAATCCAGATATTTACATGAAATTAAAAAATTATTATAAAATAAATAACAAAACAGCATTCTTAAAAGATAGTGGGCACAATTTTAGAAAACTTAATCAAAAACACAACATATTAAATGTGTAAGATTTTTATGGATAATATGATTTAATTTATACATTTTTAAATTTACAAAAAATACCAAACAATTCTCTCGGTTGCAAATATCTGCCAGATAAGCCTAAAATTCTTCAGAAAGGTAGTATTTCATTATGTCTTCGTGCTATAATATGTTAAAAGATCAAGTTGCTGGAGTCACTACTGGTCATGATATAAATTTTTTAAATTTTACGTTACAACTGTCGAATTGATCAAACTATCTCATATATATATATATATATATATATATATATATATATAAATATATATATATATATATATATATATATATATATATATTATATTATATATATATATATATATATATATATATATATATATATATATATATATATAATATATATATATATATATATGATATATATATACAATATATATATATATATAATATATATATAATATATATATATATATATGGGAATATATATATATATATTATTTATATATATATAATTATATATATTATATATATATATATATATATATATATATATATATATATATATATATATATATATATATATATATATATATATATATATATATATATATATATATATATATATATATATATATATATATATATATATATATATATATATATAAATATGTTTCAAACTTAAAGAACAAGTTTTAAAATTTTCGTAAGGATGCAGTCAAAAAGGTTTATGGCCAGGAAAAGAAAACTCTTTTTTGTTACTTAATTAAGCCACCGCGACGCGACGTCCGGCGCTCTGCACTCTGCCAAAAGACAACTGACAGTTCAGAGTAAAGCGCGCCAAACGAAAGGTGTTGGTCTTTTATAAAGTAGATTTTTGATGTTTTATTTCAATTTTCTTGATTTTTTTTAAATATGTATAAAACTATGTAATTTAAACGCGTAAATGTCTGCTCCTGTTTTACGGGACATAGTTTCTTACAACAAACTCTGCCTGGTAAGATAAAAATTATATTTTTGTTTCTTATGAGGGTTTAACCTTAGCAATGTGTACTTTATAGAAGAATTGATAATGGAAATAAAGCCTTCTCGAAAGGTTGACTAACAAAAAAGATTTTTTTTTCCTGGCCATAAATCCTTTTGAATGCATCTTCACGAAGATTTTTAAACTTGATTTTCTAAGTTTTTATATTCATTATTTATATATTTATATGTATATTGCAATTAATTGTCACTCTGTTTAATATTAGGAATTTGCATCGTGGATATTTACACTTGTTGAGAAGCGACACTAGGCAATAAAAACTAAAAGATATAACATGCTTTTAGTACAACACTTTTACTATAACTCTTTAAGATTTTATATAGAAACTTACCTGAGGCATTGTCATATGAGGTGGACTTGACTGCTGTCCAGGTTTGTCGCCTCCTTGAAGATGCGCCACAAGGGCTGCTATGTGGTCTAGAAGCTCACGGTTATGTACGAGTAATTGATGCGTTCGGGCTTGGGCTTCCATTCTTGCCGTCTACATAAAACACATCAAATATTATGTACAATAATGAACAAATTTTTAAACTAATAAATTAAATAAGGCAAGCTATATACAATCGCAGTGGCGTGTATTGACCTTAACAAAGGGAAAGCTGTAAATATTTTGATTGCAATGGGTGTAAAATATAGGTCAACATAAAGTATTGGGTAAAATTAAAATGCATTATCCGAGACTTGCGCTTACTTAGTGATGACGATGTGCCACATAAAAGATATTTTTAGGGGAAGCGGTGCTTCCCTTGCTTCCATGGCAAACACACCACTACAGCTACAAAAAAGACTTGCAATAGCAAACAAAGCCAGCATTGTGACAGTATAAGAAGCAAAAGCCGTATAATCTAACTTTTATAATAAGTTATACTACATAGGCGTATTGCCTAAGTACAAACTAAAGTATCTTGGATTGTAAAAATGTTCTGTATTATCAGATTCATATTATAAAAAAACCTAAAATGCTTTTAGCATTTTAGCAAAGAAAAATGGTTAGTTGTTGTTTTGGGAGTTTTTCTTTTTTTTTTCTGTTTAAGGCGATCTGCAAGTTCAGAGGGTTCAATAGGACTAAGCAGGCTCCGTTGCTATAGCCCGGTGCCAGGACAGAAGCGGTCTCTAAGTCCAACAAGTACCCAAAAAGTAAGTATCTTGGGTGAAATAAAAAAAAATGTGATGGGCACTAAAAGATATGGTAGGTAGGGTGAAGAAGAGCCTTATAAAATCGATAATCTAGGCACAATAAAGAATAAAATGGTTAGTTTAAAGGTGTACTAAAAATAGGATGCACAAGTTAAAAAACGTTTTTATTGCACCATTAGGTTAAAAATACGACGTATTACTATCTGTTCATATTTTAAGCATTTGTCCCTAAATAAGACTAGTGTCATTATATTGTTAACCAAAATTAATACCGTACCCAATAATACAGTATCACAAGTCGAGTGTGCAAGGTGGTTGTGTGTTTTATCATCTACGAGTTGTCTTATAAAGTGTCGTTAGTCGATTTTTTTTTATTATTTCGGACAGTCCATGAGGTCTTAAAGCCTAAGTAATGAAAATAACTTGAAAATTTAAAAAAATATATGTTTGTTTTTTTTTAATGCAAATTTTAAGTGATTTGGAACTCAAATAAATAAAATATATGATTTATAATAAAAAGCCCAAAATTACAATAATAAAAAAAATATATTTTGTTTTATTAATTAATTATTATTAATTGTATAAATTTCATAAATTTATAAGATAAAAATTAGGCTATAAAACAATGATTCATCCAATTAACAGATAAGGGTTTTTTTTTAAATTTTGGATCTTAGATTATTTGCTTATCTGCGTTAAGACACTATCTGAGTGATACAACGCTGCTGCGCTGAGACAACGGAGGTGCGATGTTATGGTTTATTTGACACTTAATAAAGAGACCGATCATTTTTAATGTAATCTAAATTAAAAGCAATTTAATATACAACTTTCTGATTTTACTTAATGGCTTTTTACTTGTACACTACTTAGCTTAATTTTCGTTGAAAATAGTAAATGCCCTATATTTACTATTTTCAACGAAAATTAAGCTCAGTAGTGTGGAAGAAGCCAATAAGTAAAATCAGAAAGTTATATTTTAATTTGCTTTTAATTTAAAATACATTATTTAAAAAGATCGGTTGGAGGAAGGGGATACAGATATTAAAATTAAAAAGGAATAAGCCCAAACTTTTTTTCAACAGTTACGAGTGTTGCCATGATTATCTACAAATTTGGATTTTAATTAAAAACATATATACCTGTTTTTTTTTCGAAACTTGTCGCTTAACGCTCATAAGAGTCATAAGTAACAAATTAAATTAAACGTTATGAAAACATATTTTTAAAGTTTCGGTCTAAAGCTAGTAAAAGATCAAAAAAATAAGATAACTGCGTAGCACTGCAGAAAGTTTAAAAAGTTTATTAAAATATGAAATACGCTAAAAAGCTCCTACGTTGTAGATCATGTGAACGATCGTTTATATACAGGATAATGCCTAAGTTAAGGCTTTTTTTAACTGTGTATAAAACTTATTAAAAAGCAACTTTTTTAAATTTATATTTTTTTAAAAACCCAAAAATAACAAAGCTACATTAAGTTATTTGAAAGTGTGTCTAGTGCGGACCCGGGCGCGTAATTACATACTATACTATTACTCAGAGCAACGGCGACAGAGGTTGCTCTGAATCGCAGTTGCGCGATTGTACGCGCAAATTTTTGCTTCATAATATACTACGGCCCAGAGCGGCGGTTAAAAATGTTGTGTAAAATACTATGTATGGATGTTTTAATAGTGTGAAAATGTGTTGGAATATTATGAACTCTTAATCATATTATATTTTTTTAAAACTTTTTTATGGTACCCTATCTAACACGTCCATCGTTATTATAACTAAAATAAAAAATATATAATATTGATTTGAGTAATTCACAACGCCGTAGTTATTGATATTTATCTTTGTTAAACTGTTTTGTTGCCAAATTGATCGGTCATACTTCATAATGTATTTCTATTATGACATTATTTTTAATAATTATTATATCTACGTAAATCACGACTTATTCTTGAAATGGATACTATCTTTAACATAACCTTAATGAAAATCTTAATAGGAAACGCAAAGCCTCAAGATTCTTAAATGAAGCGGTCCTTGTTAATAGACGTAGTGCAAAATCTCACTAATGTATAGGTATTTTAATGGTAACAACTGCATATACGGTTTTCTGCTATTTTTGGATTTTATGAATTTTTTTAAATAAAATTAAATTTAAGTATCCTTTGGAATAGCAAATATACCACCGGAGAAGAGAAATTGTGTTTAATTTTTGTTTTCTCAACCAAATAAACTTGCAGGATCTTGGAGCGAATTGGAGTGCTGGGGTAAAAACGTATAAATTGATAATTATTCACTAAAACATGACACACACAAACAGAACTCTGACAAAACACGCAGAAAATCGGGAAAACATCTTTTAATTTAAATTAAAAAAATATAGGTTTAAATAAATCTAATCTTTCTACATTGTCAAATTCATAATGAGTATCAACAGTGTTGCCGGATAATTTTCGGCTATCAAATTTTGATATTTCTGTTCTTCTGAAACATAATTGGGAAAAATAAAGGGCATCTGCAATCAACCAAAACTAACCATGACCGTCTGAGGGCTTTTGAATTTGGTGGGTCATGGTTAATTTAGGTTAGTTAAAGCGGCTTTTTATTTTCCCCAATTATATTTCAGACGTGAAAATGCGAAATTAGACGAGACCTCGATTTGGCAACACTGCACGCTGACCTTTCTTGTCGTAAAGGGGAGTTTTCTCATTATATGGAGAAAATCAATGGTAATTTTAAATTTTAAAATTAAAATAAAAAATATTAAAACACATAATTTCTCTTCTCCGGTAGTATATTTGCAATCCCTAAGGACACTAGAATATGACTATATAAAAATTTTGCCATATAATCCAAAAATAGGAGAAAACCGTATATGCAATAATTACCATTTTATTTTATTCTGCTTTATCTTCATAATTTTATTTTATATCAACTATGCCCGCTTTTTTAAGCTTAATGTTGTTTTATTTATATAAGTTTATTTTCTTTTATTTTAAGCACTATATAATAAGTACATCACGTATTTATAAAAAGTGATTTTTTTTGTTATAATTAGAAAAATTAAATACTAAATAAACTGGTGTAATTTCCACTTTAATTCTAAGAATTTAAAATATACAACTGTGATACAACCTATATTTAGGAACTTTGACAATACTTCCCTCTACGTACCTCTGAAATAACTCCCTCGTGATGTAGTACTTATCTGTCAAAACGTTATTATGCTTATACTTTTTGTTGTTATAAAGTTATAAGGGAATAAGGTTAAAGCAGGTATTGTATCAATACAATAATTTATAATAGTTCAGGACATTAAACAAAACAAATCTTCTGAGGATTATCAGAATAAAACCCTCATTTAAATACCTTTGTAAGTACCCATCCAAAGAATTTCAATACATTTTTATAGTGATACAACATGCTATAAAGCCATACAGCATTTTATATAATGGGCTGTAGTATATTATGAAGTGAAAATTCGCGCGTATTCGTCACTACAATCTATACTGCGACTCAGAGCAACCTCTATCGCCGGTGCTCTGAGTAATAGTATAGTATGTAATTACGCGACCCGGGCATAGAAAGATAGTTTATTTCTTGTTTACGTATGTTTTTTGTCTTGTTAATCATGCATTATGACTCAGTCGCATTGCTTTTACCGGACGAGGCGAGGGTTAATTTTAAACCATTGTTAAATGGCGAAAATGGCACAATCCAAAATCAATAAATACGTGGATATGTTCCTCATTTATAAAGAGTGTTGTTAATCTGCGACCGTTGCTTCGGAATTGTACGTGCGACGGTTTCCCTTGCGGGGGGCTCATTCTGGACTTAAGTACTCGGATCATTGCAAGTCAGGTCGGTTTAAGTCAAAAAAAAGTGTGGACAACATTGCGGGAAAATAACGTCTAATATGTTCAAGCACTACAGCCCGAAGTCTTCTTGGTCGGTGACAACAGGACCGTATTCGACACACTAAATAAATATAAGTTCCTTATTTTTAAGTATTTTAAAAAAGTTAGTTAAAAAAATTGTGTATTTTAATGAGTTCTGTACACAATTAAAAAAAAAGCGTCAACTTAGGAATCACCCTGTTTAATATAACAAACGACTATGGTCTAAGCACTAAATATACACGAAACAAACATGGAGTTTATTTAAAACCTTGTCATTCGAATCACAGTTATTAAAAAAACATTTGACAGATTGGTTGCTGAAAACCAAAATACATTCCGATGAAAATTTAAGAAAATTTATGATTTCCAAATTTTAATAGCAAAATGCAAAGAAATATTGTAACTACCTCCGGCATTAATTGGGGATTATTAATCTTAATCTTGACCGCACTCGCTAGGCTTGTGCGTTAAATGGCCCTTATTTATACCCTTGTTCGTTAAATAGCCATTAATTACATATTTGCCAATAATTAAAGAAAAAATAAATGTAAAAAGTAAAAGTGTTTAAATATAAAAACATAAATTTAACTAACTTGTTCAGCTTGCAATTGTTCTCTTGTAAGCTGTAATTGCGCCACAGCCGCTTGTGTTTGTTGTCTTTGTTGCTCTAACTGCTCCCTTAATAATTGTATTTCATGATGGGAAGACAATGCTCCTCCAGCAGGTGGAAGAGAATTAGTTACACTTCCTGTATTTGTACTACTACCGAGACCATCGCTGTGCGGAGCTGAATAGGTTTCAGCTTGCTGAAACAAAATACAAGTGATAAAACAAATCCACACATTAAATAACAGCAAAGCTAGTTATTTTACAGTTTATGCCTTTCTTAAGGCCGGTCGTACATTTATTCGACATGTCGTCGACAATTTGTTTGCGACAAATGGCCGAAAACAAATAATGTAAGAAAATAAGACGAGTTCGTCCACTTATACGCATTATGTGTGCGACCGAAAATGCATTTTTCTTACTTGCGTTGGTTCCACGATAAAAGAAACGAAAACAAATTAAAAGTTGACAAATGTTAAACTACTAACATACTGCAAATCAAGGAATAAATGCATTTGTAAGCGGTAGATTAAAAGAAATTCTCAAAGATCCATACACAGCTTTACCATGGCAAGCTCAATATACTGTAAATTCAAACAATAAAAAAAATATTAAGTTTTATTCCAGTCACTGTGTCACCGAAATCTTATCTGTTTCATTAAATTCCCTTTTAAATTTATTTCATTTTTTCTCCTGAATTTGTCGAATGGAATATTGGCCAAAAGTGTAATCAGGTAAATATGATCTATTTTCTATAGCTTCCACAAATTTAATACTAAAAGTAGGATCGTCCTTTCTAATTTTCACCACTCACACATGTTTGCGTAAAAAAAATCGATAAATGACCCTTGAAAATACAGCAAGTAGTCTCAAGGTCTTTTAGATGTACGACCAGCCTAACTGCAACAATTAACTTTTAAAATAATAAATAAACTATTAACTAATTTATTACGGCGACAAATAAAATTTTAATATTACACTTGTTATCTTATAGTTATTTAAGTATTAAGGGCGGCAAGTATCGTTTACCGCCCGAAAGTGTTTAGGGGGCAATTTAACGCCCAAAATCCCAAACTTTTTATGCACGTTTGGACGTTCTCAGTTTAAAAATGAATTATTTTAAGGGCATTCATTTCACATTATTTTCAAAAATAAAAGTTTTCCCTCCCGTATAGCATTCCCTAAGTTGCCTGGACTTATCCCAGACTGAGTACCAAAACCATCCTAAATTGAGGGGGTTGTTTAAGCGGGGGCCCAAAAATTTTTAACCGCCTTAGGCGGTAAATTCAACACTGCCCGAAATGCGGGCGGTAAGTTAAATTACGCCCAATTGTTTTTTTAAATAATTTTTTGTTTGCTTTCTAAATTTTTAGAGGAAAAGAAAGGTGCATATTCATTTGCGCGGCTACCCCCGCGGCGAAGTGTGTTTTTTCAAATTTTAAACTGAAATTAAATAAAAATTACCTCCCATAATTCAAAAAATATTTATACAGTAATGTTTCTGAACCCTTTTTATTACGGGGTGATATATATCGAATCCGTCAAAAAAGGGAATTTTCTCACTAGGCACCTTAAATAACGTCACTTTTTATTTCACATTTTAAAATTTAAAAATATTAACGTATTATTTTTTAAATCTCATCAACATTCGAAAAAAGCCGGAAACCCAGATTCAATTAAATTCGATTTGATTTTTTTTTTTCCCCATATAAATATTTAATTTTAATTTATCGTAAATCTGATGCCAGAAAGTGCCAGTAATTAATAAAATAGGTTTGTTCCAGCACGTAAAAAACCGTCACGCTCATAGTGATTAGAGTGCGTTCCAACAGAGGTAGGGGGTTATCGGACGATCCTGTTTGTACCAACAAAACTTGGGGTCTTTTTTTATTTTCCGGTTTTTCATGGCCCAAATTGAAAACTGTTTGGGTTGACTTGGGCATTGAGCATCTTGGCATGGATTTTTTTATTTTTAACAGCCGTTTCATGTTTATTGTTTCATATTTAATCTTCATTATGTTTACTGTTAAGGTAGGATTATGCAAAAATTTTAAGGGTTTAATTTTAAAAAAATTAAGTTAATATAAATTAAGAATTTAGGAAAAATGCCAATCAGTTTAAAAATAAAATAAAATTTAGAACGTAGGGGAAATCATGTTAATAGGGTTTTTTTTTATTTCTATTTTATTGGTCACTCTGCATGGGGAAAAACGAGTTTCTATTAGCCTATTTTATGATGTTATTGTGGGAGTTTAATTATTTTAAAAAAACGTTTATTTCATTTTTTGATAAGGTTAAAATTTAAATAAGTAAGAAAGTTAAAAGTTTGGGTTTTCTTTTTCATTTAACTTTTAATTTAATTTTTAATTTTTGATCACATAATGTTTATCTTTTCTTGTGTGACTTTAACTTGTTTTAACTTAATTTAATTTTTTTTTGCATAACCCTAACTTTATTTAGCGAATAGCGTGCAACGTGCTTTAGCATTTCATATTTCTCGCTTGTTTAATTATTCAAAAGCATTAATTTTTACACCTCCCAAGCACAAATTAAATTTATTTTTAAGATGAGTGATATTTGCTAACTTTGATCACAAAAATAATAATAGAAAAGTAGGGTTATATTTTCAAACAAAATTCAAAAACTTTTGATTTGACAGTCCGAAAACGTCCCAAAGGATCCCGTTTGTTACTTTTTGTACGTCACGAAACTATTTTAAGTCCGCGAAACGTCGAAGCGCACCAAAAACCAGTTCAAAAACGATTGAAACGATACCGGATGCTTGTTGGAACAACCTAATATAATTTTAGGACAAGATCAAAAGAGAACGATTGATAATTTATAATTTAAAAACCCAAGAGATAGAAAACCCAAATTTTGCACGTCAATTTTCCCCAATAGGCTTAACTTCCCGGGAATGATAATTTTTAGAAAATTAGCCAGGGCGTACAATTTAAGGGGGCAAAGGTAAATTGTAGTAAAACTTTTTTAAAAGGATAATTTTTTTTTACCTTTTTAAAGGGTTTGGGGGATTTTTTTCCCTAAAAAATAATTTTTTATTTTTTTTTTATATTTTTTTTGTACCTTGCAAAAAAAAAATTAAAAAAATTTACTTTTTTTTTTGGGAAAATTTGTTTCTTCTCATTTAATTTATCGGAATATCTTAAAAAATTATTTAAATAAATTATTAAATCGCTTGGTTTTATTATTATTTTTTTTTTTTTGAAAAAAATTTCAAAATTCAAAAATTTCATTGTATTGACCAAATTCGCGTAGAAGATTTTTTTTAAAATGAATTTTAAAAAAAAAAAACAAAAAAATTTTTTATTTAAAAATTTTTAAAAAAAAAATACAAAAAAAAATCTACACAAAAAATTTTATTGTGTCATGCCCTTAACCCCCCAAAATGCTAACCCCTGGTTAAATATTTTAAAAATTTTGAGTTAGTTAAGCCCAATAAACTAAACAATATGCAAAATTTGTTTTTTTTTCTTTAATGTTTTTTTTTTTTAAATTTAAATTTAAAAAATTTATTTTGGGGGACCAAAATAAGAGGCGTTCTCCCTTTTGAAGCATTTGACCTGTAGTTTATATAA